>BDJD01008449.1:17172-28560 GCA_002564525.1 Rosa multiflora | reverse complement strand
CTACAGAGATCGTTAATTTATTATTTTGTTTTTCTGGTGTGATCACTTCTCTTGATTTTACCCTTTTACTTTCAGATCCTTAAGAAGGTTAAAATAGCTTTTGACCTCCCTATAGTTACAAATGTACACGAGTTTATACAGGTGAGCTCGCATCCTTGTTCATCTTTTAGATTCCCATGTTCAGCAAGCAAAATCCGCACTGATCATAAGTTGTTTCTCACATTTATCAATGCTGTTTTCTTTTCCTAGGGCGAAGAAGTTGGCAAATTAAGTTGCAGCTATCATTCAGATTCCTGCATTTTTATGCCGTCAGGTTAAGTTTATATTGAACCATGTGTACTTTATCGTGCTCCACCTGCTTTGACGCTCTCTGGTTTTGCTATTGCATGCTCTTTCCACACTTTTTGTCTTTTCAATTTCTATTTCAATTCCTTGTCTTTCGCTCCAACTCTTACATTTCATTCAATTAGTTCATAATTCTATGCCTTACCTCTTGCTTCTTGGGGTCCTACACTTCAATTCTTTGTCTGTTGTCAGTTAATGTAACCTTTTCATGTGTAGCCACTTTTATGCTCAACACGTGTATATGTCACTCCTCTATGCAGTAATTTGCTTTTGATTTGCTTCCAAAAGAGTAAAATTTCCTAATTGTGATTGTTATTCATTGTCCCTCTGTTCCACTAGAAGAGTTGGACAATCCTTGGTTGCTAAAACTGGAGCTCTCTCTGGTAAAAGTTACTCTCTGAAGGTGTGCTAATGGCTCTTTGTGTTTTGGATCATAAAGTTATAACATTGTCAAGTTTCCATGTAATGGATTATAACTTTGTTAGTATTATCTGCTACTGTTGATCTAGGATTACCTATTACTTTATTTCTTTAGTGATTGGTACTGTTGATTGAAAAGCATTCATCTTATTGCTGTTACTTCTTTGGAACAGACTCACTCAGCCGTATGGCAGACTTAGCAGGAAAAGATGGCATTGCGAAGGTTGGCTGTCAGGAAGTGTTTCTATGCAATAAAGCAAGGTTTTGTTCCAATGAGGCCATAAGAGCAGCAAAGCTTGCAAAGCTAGACTCCTTAAGTAAATTTCTGGATGTATAGTGCTAGGAGAGTACTATTAGATGTACTCCTTTCGTTTATAAAAGATTAGCTTTGCACAATCTATTTTGATGCATGATGTAGATTATAACATTTTCTATATATTGATAAGTTACTGTTCATTTGGTCATTTTTGATTCCGCTTCCAGCATATATAATGCATTGAATCATTCTTTTAGTACAACAATAACCACACAAAACTGTCATATGTACACAATATTTACAATAGCCTCAAAATTAAAACTGTCGTCTGAATGCAAAACAGATCACGGATGCTATGAAAAAACTGTTGTGTGAATAACAGTCACACAACGGTTATAAAAAAAAAAACGACTTCTAAATCACAATCATACAACGGGTTCTTAAGTTGACCGTTGTCTGAGTAACGTTCACATAATAGTTAATGCTGTCGACATGCTATCGACAGCCTGTCGACATGGATGCCGAGTTCTTCAGACGACGGTTCTCTAAATCATGTTTCATCAGACGTCAGCGAGATATACGACAGTTTTTAGCCGTCGTCTGATTCAATTTTTGTACTAGTGATTGGTGGCGTCAATACCACTTTTGGGCCGCAGGGGGTAGGCGGCGCCAGCCCTACCTTGATCGAATTTTGGTTCTGACTTTTTTTCGTTTTGAAAAATGGATGTCCGTGTGAAGTCTTTAATATACGGATCATCATTTCATGACCTGGGTGTCCCAAACAATCATGTCAAAGCCTATATGTGTCAGAATCCCATAAGTCATCTCTCATGATATGGTTGGATTCAATAATTCGAATAGTGGTTGCATACAACCCACTAGATCGACACATAAGTTTCTCTAATACTCATTTATGTCCGTAGTCATTAGAGGTGATGCAGAGGAACTCTTGTCCATTCTCACAATGTGTTTCCACATGAAAACGATTGGCTCTTATATCTTTAAAACTCAATAGGGTCCTTCCAGCCCTAGGAGAATATAGAGCTTCGGTGACATTAATACTTGTGCAATTTGGCAACATAAATTTAGCTGATCCTCGACCATGAATCAATTGTGATGGTTCAGCCATCGTAGTCACAGAAGATCGACTAGGCGTCATCCATAGAAATAGTTGCCTATGTCGCAGTATAGTATGTGTCACTACACCAATAACTTAAACACACAACAGTTTTTGCACAACGAAAAAAAAAAGTGTTGTGTGATGAAGAAAAGTGAATCACACAACACGTTTACAAAACTTGCGTTGTATAAGGTGGTTAAAATTCTGAACTTTTTAGTTAGTAGATCATTGCACAACAGTTATAAGAATAATTCGTTGTGTGAATGAAGAAAAAAATAGTGGCAGATTTCCCTCTTAGCCTAACTCAAATTTGGCTCTAAATTGGTGCTCCAAAGGACAACATAACAGTTATATCTGTTGTATGAGTGTAGCTTGCAAAATATCATACAACAGTTTTTTAGTTTGTGTTGTCCAAGTAATGAATATATATACTGGCAAAATTTCAATGCATCCAAAATGTCATTCATTCCCCCAAAAGAACAAACTTTGATCAAAATGTTGGTTACATATAAGTACTCCTACAACGTAATTTCTTATTTGTGTTGTCTAAATGAGAGATATATATCCCTAGCGCCAAAACTGATATTATGATTGCACATAGGCGGCAACTATCCCTCCTTGCTCCCTCAGATCAAATTTTGAAGTGTGTAAAATCAGACAACATAACTTTATATATGTGTTGTCTGATTCCTGAATACAAAATAAAAAGAACCAAAACCCTGTGCCTTGACAACTATTATCTCCCACTTGCACAAAATAACACTTCAACAAAATAATAGATGATCTTTTCTTCGAGCATCTCTCCTCAAAAAATCATCTCCTCGTGTTTACCCCTTCTTCACTCTTTTTCTTCCTTCCTTCCATGGAAGAGGCCCCAATTTCAATCTTGCCTACTCTTTGACCCTATTCCCTGCCGAAGGGTCTCTGGCGAGCCCTGGGCAAGGAATTGAATTCATTCTCCTCCTCCTCTTTTCCTTCCTTGTTCAAGATCCAGACCCTTGATTCCCCAAAACCCAAAGCTTGCTTCTTTCTTTTTCTTCTTCGAGATTCTGATATCGAATCAACAAGTTTTGGATATCTAAGAATCTCTGGCTGTTTCCCAATCCAACATCGAAAACCCAGATCAGAACTAGCTCATTTCCCATCGGAAACTGCCCCAATCAAACACCCGAGGCATTTTGTCGACCACCATGTCGTCGCAACACATCTTCCTCCGAGAACCGCCGGAGGCAGCCATGGTTCTCAAGACTGAGCTTTGCCGCTTCAGTGGCGCCAAGATCTACCCTGGTAGGGGCATCAGATTCATCTGCTCCGATTCTCAGGTTAAAACTTCACCTCTCCTTAATCGATTCCTATACTCATCGTCTTCACCGCTAATAATCCTGGACTTGTGGCTTGGTTTAGGTTTTCCTGTTCATAAATTCCAAGTGCAAGAGGTACCTCCACAACCACCTCAAGCCATCCAAGATCACATGGACTGCCATGTTCATAAAGCAGCACAAGAAGGTATTATTCAATCTTTGCCTTTTCTTATGGTCTTGAAGTTGCTTTGATTTCTTTCGATTCGATTGATTCGATGTGATGATGAGTTTTGGTGTTATGTGACTACTACTATAGGACTCTGCTCAAGAATCTGTGAAGAAGAACCGTCGTGCCACCAAGAAGCCTTACTCAAGGTCCATTGTTGGTGCCACTTTGGAGGTCATCCAGAAGAGGAGGACTGAGAAGCCTGAGGTCAGTGATGCTGCTCGCCAGGCCGCTCTCTGGTATGCAATGCTATTATGTTTTGCTTCATTTGATGAACTACATAGATTTGATTCTAGGTGTTTTTCGACGTAGTTATTTGTAGCTGATGTTGCGTTGTATGTGTGCTTTGTTCGATCAAGTTGTTTGAGTAAGGTTTTAGTTGTCTGTAACAGTGAATATGTAGCTCATATCATTGATTTGGATAGATCTTTGAAAGGTTTTAGTTGATTGAGATTGAGATTTTATTGATTTGGATAGATCATTGAAAGGGTTTTCATGATTTTTTTTTTTTTTTTTTGCATTATGAGACAAGTCTTGCAATAGAATCTCAGCCAAAACAGGTTGGATTTCTAATCCCTAATATTGTTTCTATAATCTGTTTATGTACTGTGATGTGTGAGATACATGTTTATTTGTGATTGGTCTCTCAAAGACCTTGAGAATTTAAGATGATGTAGTAATAATTAGCATTGAAGAATCCAGTCTTTTTATGAACAAAACACTACTACAGAAATTGAAACAGACGACGGGCAAAAACTGTCGTCTGATATGGATGCTGGCCGTCGTATATCGAGGCGTCGTCTGATGAAGGTCGATTGTAGGGAACCGTCGTGTGAAGGGATCGGCAGCATGTCGGCAGCCTATCGACAACATTAGTTGTTGCATGAATGTTCTTCAGACGTCGGGCGACTTTAGAAACTGTTGTGTGATTGCAATTCAGATATCGCTTTATTTTATGCCCGTTGTGTGACTTTCATTCAGACAACAGTTTTTCAAAATATCCATTATCTATTTTACATTCAGATGACAGTTTTTATTTTTAGGTCATTGTGACTATTGTGCGCATACGACAGTTTTTTTGTGGTTATTGTTGTCCTAATAGAATGATTCAATGCATTGTATATGCTGAAACTGAAATAAAAAATGATAAAATTAACAGTAGCTGATCAATATATAGAAGAAATTGTTACATTATGCAACCAAATTGATCGTGCAAAGGTAATCTTTCATCTACAAAAGGAGTACATCTAATACTACTCTCCTAGCAATATACATCGAGAAATTTACTTAAGTAGTCTAGCTTTGCAAGCTTTGATGCTCTCATGGCCTCATTGGAGTCTAGCTTTAGAAGTTTCTGTAGGAGCTTTTTGCTATCTTTCTGTAGTTCCAGCTGCATATGGATCAATAGTTCACTGAGGGGTACACATGCCAAAACAGAAACACTGCAATTCAATTATACCCTTTCTCACCAGTCAATGCTAGGATCACGTACCTGAGATTAGAAAACACATTGTAACAAACACAATTAACTTTCTCGACAAAGTAGCTACAATTTGTCTGAGCTGATAATACAGAAAGAAAAACAATATTTATTAAGACTAAACTGGTAAGCACTCTGTACAGAATTTGTTGAAATTGTAATAGATGAAAAATAAAGCTGGTTCCGGTCTTAGCAAAACCTACTATCAAAATAAAATCTGTAAACACTAATTCTTTTACAAGAGTTTCTTCACTTAAACAGACCTGGTAAAAGATGGCTAAAAATAAACCATTTTCCAGGCACAGCAGAGTAAACTAAGATGCCATACCTCTTCATGGAATTTAGATTGACACCCAGGATCCACTATCAACGCATCTCCACACGTGACAAAACCATTATTTCCAGAATCATTTGGGACATTTTTAGGTGCAAAAACAACCAGGTTTGTTGTACGAAAAGGTTTTCCTGTCCTGCTTCCCATAGGTACAAGCACAACACCAGGAGGGTACTCCTAAATTGAAAATAAATTTTTATTCCTTAATTCTATAATACCACAAAAAAAGATATGAATATGTTATGCTTGATAAAAATTGTGCAGTAAAATAAAACAACAGAACCAGTACTTGAACACCATGGTTATCAGATTCGCAAACTTATTTTCTCAGTAGAGTTGTTAAATCAGATATTGAAGGTCAAAACGCATCTAATCAAGGAGAATGAAATAAGCCAGGATAGTTCACCAAACGGTTCCCTCAAGTTCAATAGCTGGTGAGTGGGTTTAATTTCAATAAAAAGAGGAAAGGTAAACATAGGCCATTATAAGCAATTCTAATAACATCCGGATTATTACAAGGTTCCTTATGAATGCTTCCAAGTACAGCCATCCTTGAAGCTTATTAAAGCATACTCAATCCATCTAGAAATGCAATAGGCAAACCTGGTAATTAAGGTAAGGTCGATGGGATCTGCAACTCTCTTGTTTGTGCAAATTCATTTGGCCTCAAATTCAATAGTTGGTGAGTGGGTTTTAATTTCAATAAAAAGAGGAAAGCTAAACAAACATCCGGATTGTTACAAGGTTCCTTATGAATGCTTCCAAGTACATCCATCCTTGAAGCTTATTAAAGCATACTCAATCCATCTAGAAATGCAATAGGCAAACCTGGTAATTAAGGTAAGGTCGATGGGATCTGCAACTCTCTTGTTTGTGCAAATTCATTTGGAAGCCCAGCAACTATCAAAGGCCCCACACACTCACATCTACGTTTCACTTCCTGAACCCAGCTTAGACAGCTTTCGACCGACATCCACTTACACGTCTCTGCATGTTTACATTTAACATAAGTCCACATGCATATCTTACCAAAACAGCATATTTTTCACCATTTTTTGATTTGTCCTAGAGCCTTCGATTTATATTAAGTACAGGCAATAGGATATTAACTGCAGCAGCACCAGCTACATTTGACCAAAGGCAATAAGATAATTAAAAATTACTAGAAAACAAAATCATCATATCAATCTAGTACAAAACCATCCAAGCCACTATCGAACTCAATTTCTAATATTGTTCAATAATTCAAGGCTTCCTCCAATCTGATTTGATAGAAAATTTTCAATGCTGCCCAAGTTCCAATCTTGAATGCTAATGCTTAAATTTTCACAATATAAATAATGCTTCTTTTGTAAAAGTTTCGTTCTTAAATTTCATGGCTTTGACCATATGGGATTATGAACAATTCCAGTTCATTAAAAAAATCAAAATCCCTCTAAAGACAGGCAATGGTTCCTTCGGGAGCAAATCAAAGACTAATAAAACTGAACTGTGCAATTTTGGAAACTGGGTTTAATCCAGAAGTAGCTAAAGCTGCTGAGTTTGCTCCAAGAAGGTAGAGAAAGCCTTACCTTCCAAAGAAGCAGCTTTAGTTGTGAAGGAGCTCAACACAGTGCCTCTACGTGATACCCATTTCAGGTTTTCAAGTTTCTTGTTCAGTAATTCTAGTATACAACCATGACCTGTTGCAGAAGCACAACAATACCGAATTACCCACACAAATATATTAGGCAGAAACATCAGACAGTTCCAAGATTGACCCAAACCAGCAACAATTCATTATGTTATTCTAGAATTGGTCTCATCTATAGCTAAATCTGATTGATGAATACAACAACAGATAACAAACACAGTTGATGATGCATGAGAAAGCAGACCTCTGCTTCTAAGTAACCAATCAAATAATTAATGAAACTAATTAGTCAAGCAAATTTCACAAAAACTGAGCAAATGGAACAACAAAAACATATAACAAGAGAAGAATGAACAAATAGACCGCCATGAAAAGACAGAGCACTGAGTGGATGCCTATTTGAGGATTTGAGCTGAAACCATTTCTGGGGCGCATCTGAGAGACCCATTTGGGGAAGTTCCTTCTCTTATGAAATCTTGAATACCCAGAAAGAAAAGCGAATCAAAATTAGTTCTTGAGCCCAAAAAGAAAAACGAATCAATACGGTACGAAATCCACATAAATTCGTGTAGTACCAAATTACAATCAAAGATCAACACAATCGATGAGCAAGAGAGAGGAGAGGGGAGACAACTGCCGATAATGGCAACATGAAAATAAGAAATAATGGAGAGGTTACCACAGATGCAAAGTATCTCGAGATCCAACTCTAACAAAGATTCAATTGGGGACATTTACCTTTCGGGAGAGAATCAGTTGCGATGGGGTTCTTCGTCATCTATGCTAGGCACCGACTCGTTCTTTTTGACCCGTTCATGGGGTCAAAGGAGCTCGAGCTTCGAGTTTTTCTACAAACATATATAGAGAGGCTGCCTTGGATTATGTAAGAGAAAGAGGACTCGAAGAATTGGAGAAGAGGGGGCTCTCTCTAGTCTTTTTTGAAGCGAGAGTGATGGGATGAATTCACCATCCATCCTATGAGGCGGAAACTGGTTTGGTTGTCGGGGAGAGGAGAAAGAAGAGAGGTCCAAGGTTTCAAAATGATGGATTTGGGGTCTAGGGGTAGAAGATAGAGGGAAAGAGGAGAGAGGAGAGAGGTCTAGGTTTTAGATCTGATGGATTTCGACACTGTCGAGAACAAAGAGATATGCTGGTTGAAGTGAGGAGGCATTGATAGTTGTGGGTTTTGGTTATGGGTCTGTGTCGAGAGAGATAGTAAGGCGCTGTCGAGAGATTGAGGAGCTGTGGGTATTTTTGTTATTGTTTTGCTCGAGTGTCAAGGCTTCAAGCTCGACTATATCAATTTGGAAAAAGACTCACACAACAGAATTTTATAAAAATGTGGTCTGAATGCAACCATTTTAAATTTGGAATTTTTCTCTAATCAATTTGACTTCCCTCTTTGGGGAGGTAGAGAAAAATGGTGATGGGAAATCTCCCTTCTTCAGCCAAACATATTGATCAGACCACAGTTTTATTATTTTTTGTCGTATGATGTTGGGGGGGGGGGGGGGGGAAATTTGGGGTTTGAGATGGAGTTTGGCACCACTTACATGGTGGGAAACTTGCCGCTCAATTTTTTAAGCATCACACAACGGTTTTTTCCTTAAACGTCGTCTGAACTAATTCAAAAGTCCATATCAGACGACAAATTTTGTAAAAACGATGTCTGAAAAAATAAAAATCAATCCGACGACGGAAAATTATGATGCGTCGTGTGAGAGGCGTCGTCTGATTGAATTTTTGTAGTAGTGAAAGTAACTGCTGCTAAGATGATTGCTGTTTTCATATTGGGGTTTTTTGTATAGTACTTTGTTTTGTGGCTTCATTAGGTGAGAAAAAATGTTGGCCAAGGAAACGGATCTGAGCCATTTTCAGATTTTCTGGAATTTCGACCCAATCATTTACTTTTGCAAGACTTTACTGATTTACTAGGAATTTGAGGTCGGTTCTTTTTAAAGAGTATTAGTAGACATCTTAAAGGGTCATGTAGAACTGGAATCACCCAAAATGGAATTTCTGGAATTAGTTATGAATTTTCAAAGTCAGGTGTCAGTATCAAAAATTTCTTATATCAGCTTCCCAACTTTAGAGAAAAGGCAGACTCCTATAACACCTTTTGATTCAAAGAGGGCCTCTTATTCGTATCAACATTAGTTACATTACATCTTATACACATGGTATCAATATTAGATTTGCTCTAATATACTTTCCCTATTCTGCTTTGTAGGCCCTCAGAGAGTACCACTCCTGCTTCAGACACCGCTAAGTATGCTTCTTTCTGCAGTTCTTATAATGATATTTGATTCATGTGATTTGAGCCCAGAAGAAAAGTTCCTGAGTTAGATTTGTTTGTGTGTTCCATGTTGAATCAGTTAATGTAGCTGGGATGTGCTAGTTATGTGAATATACAATAATATGGTGGATGTGTGCTATCCATGTTGTGACCTTACTTAAGTGTAGTTATCTTGACATCCTATATGTGGCCTATATAATATATATATATATATATATATATGTTTTTTTTTTTGGGTGGATCAGCTACTTTGTTTTCGTTTTCTCCTGTTCTATACAATTTAAATAACACCGTTGGATTCTGCTTGCCTTAATATGTTACTTATTTGGTATAGAACCTAATGATGTTAACTGCATGCTGGTCTTTATATGTGTCTAATGAATGAGAAATGTGGGAAACCATGTCTGATTTAGATGCTTGTTTGCTTTATTAAGTTGTTCATGATAACGTTGCGCTCAATGGTACGAGCCAACCCACAAATCTTATAGGTATGCATATGGATTGCATCTTTTCACATTAGTAAATGCGATGGTTTCTTTTTAAGCATTCTGCTTTTGTTACAGCCCATGCTGCAGGAACTTGGAAAGTAAAACTACCAACTTTTAAGATTAACTCAAGATCATCATTCTGCTTTTACTGTTTTCGTTATGCTCTTTATGAGATTGGTCTTGTGAATGTAAGGTTTCAGATTTGATGTTCTATGAATTTTTGGTTGTGAACTTAGATGGTGATTTCTGAGTATTTCTACATCTCTAGTTTCCCACATGTTTTTTTTCAGACTAGTAAGGGTAAGTAATTCCTCAGTAAAGTTTGTTATGTTTCCTTCTGACACTTTGGTGTTAGAAATTGGGTGTTTTTGGTTCTACGATGCCTATCAAATGTATGGTATTAATCCTCTATTTTCTTTTGTACTTGGAACTGATGTGAACTGTTTTGGGATTAGTTTTGGATATTATACTTGTTAGAAGTGTTCTTCGATTTATTATTAGCCTTTGAAATTAGTTTGGTGTGACAGTT
Source organism: Rosa multiflora (assembly GCA_002564525.1). Classification (NCBI taxonomy): domain Eukaryota; kingdom Viridiplantae; phylum Streptophyta; class Magnoliopsida; order Rosales; family Rosaceae; genus Rosa; species Rosa multiflora. The sequence goes on along the minus strand of BDJD01008449.1, from coordinate 18,132 downwards.
CTTGAGTTCGGTAATTAAGTGATGAAGGGAATGTTTTTTTCTTTTCCCTCAATTCTTACGGGTTTAGTTTTGATTGCAAAAACCTTAGTGTTGTGATTATATTTCTAAGGTCAGAGGACTTTTGAGTCTTATGTTGGCTGTTTATTGATTTGATGTTGGTGGAAAAGTTGAATTCCAATTGTTTGTGACTTCAAGTTTGACCTGATGGTGTTTAGTTGTTGTTACTTTGATTTATTAGTGTTCGCAATCTTGTAAAACTATTTTGGGTTTTCTAGTTAACTTTTACTTTGAAGAGTTTTGTGTTTTGTTTTTGTGTGACAAAGTCAATAGAGAGTAGAGAACTTGTTTTCTTTCTCCTTATTTAATTTTCACGTTCTGCTTGTGTTTAATTTTGACTGAAAAATATACTGATTTGTTTTGGTTTTCAACTTGGGGAGGCCTGAAATTAGAGTTTAGTTTTCAACTTACCAATCGTAGATGTAGCTATCATTTGCAATTCTGGAACACAAAAAGTTGTTAAGAACTGGTAACCTCTATGTTTCTTTCTCTGGATCAATTTGTTTTTGTTCTGTATAGTATACATGATCATTGATTTGATTGGGAACCAACACAGCCTTAAAAGAATGCTATTTGGCTTTTTTAGGTCCCTATCCCATTGTTGTGCAGCCTTGAAATAATTCAATGCTGAAAATGCTTTCTTGGGGATCCTCTTCAACAAGGTCAGATTTTATGATTCTACTTTTCATATTTTTTAATGTCAGGAGTTTCAATGATATCTCTATATGTTTTTTAAGAAGAGCATTTGCTTGTATGTACATTTATATTACTAGTGGTGACTTTGGCTAATTGTTTTAAAGTACTCATGCATTTCACTTTTCTTTCATACATAAATGATCACTATATTGATTCGAAGTTTGTAAGTAGCATTGGTTGGTATATATTAGCATGTATCAATCAAAT
>BDJD01008449.1:1042-17012 GCA_002564525.1 Rosa multiflora | reverse complement strand
CACTCACTTCAACTTTAAAGGTTTGACACCATGGCTGCACAGACTAAGTTCCTGGAATAGTGGGAAGACGAGTTTGTATCAATATGTTGGCTATTGAAATCAAGTTCCTGCACAAACTCTATATGTGGCATGTTTTACGTAGTTGTATAAGCTTTTGGGAAATGCTCTTAACATAAAGAGATATATGGAATAGGTTTGATTACTCATTTGAGCATTTGCATTGTGTTTTCTTTCCAATTGATCAACGATCTAGACGTACCATTATTTAGGTAATAATGGAGCATTAATTTTGCCTAATTCTAATCACACAATGATCAGGTAACAAAAATATGACAAAAACACATTGTAATCAATCATATCACACATCAGTTTTTAACAAATCAGTGTCTTCTAATTTATACTCAGACAATAAAATTAATTGAACTCTATTGTCTTAAAAGTTAATCACACAACAGAATTAATTGAACTCGGTTGTCGTAAAAGTTAATCACACAACAGAATCAATTGAACTCTGTTGTCCTAAAGTTAATCACACAACAAATATAGTTCAAGAACTGAAGTTTGAAGATCAATCAGACAACAGACAAAATAAAAATATGTTGTCTGACATGCTTAACATACAACAGCTTAAAACTGGCACTGTTATCTGAAGACAGCGCCTCAACTGCTGCGCAGCTGCGGTTGGCATCTGCCGAGCTATCACACAACATTTATAACACATACCTGTTGTTTGTGTGTTTATCACACAACTGTGTTCCACTGTTGTCTGATTTTTCATCAGACAACGGCTCACTCTACAACAGTGGGACTCCAAATCCCACAATGGTTTTCTGCCGTTGTCTGATAACATTTTTGGTGTAGTGTGTGGTGCCACTATCAACAAGGCATTCCAACTCTCCAGGAAACATACTGAAAAATAATAAAGTTTGGATTTAAAACATGTCAATGACATCGAAAAATAATACGATACTTTATTAATAAAGATAGCCATACTTTACATCAAAGGTCCCAAAAAGTCTAATCCAAAATAAAATCAAACTAAGACACATTGTAGTCACTCTATCCGTTTGGTAACTCCAATCAAATATGACCAGGAAAGTAGAGAGAGATGTTGGTGGAGTGAGGATCTCTTAAGTACCGTTAATCTCAATGACTTTCCTAGACATCATATTTCATTGGGTGCACCACATAAGAAAGAGTTTAATACAATTGTCATTTATTGACTAAGGCATATTGCCATTACAAAAATTCTTGGAAAATAAAAGGACTAATCTAATCAAAGTCTGCGCCAGCCTTGTGCACTTCATTGTCAGCTTTGAAATCCTCTATGGTGAGATGGATGTCTCCACCATTTTCTTCTTCTTCTGCATGGTACACTTCTTGCTCCCTCAGGTCCCAGTATGCCCTGTATCTTGAAGCCAATTGCTCGCTTGCCTTGCATTGCTTCAACCAATGCTCACTTGATCCACATCGATGACACATGTCATTGTGGTTGCCTCCCTTTAACTGAGATGCACGTTGTGGGCGTTCCCTAGGAGGGTTGGTGCCACCACCACGCCATCACCATGACCAGGGATACTACGACCACCTCTCCCACGTGTATCATTGCCACCACGTGTATCCGCACCAAACTTACGGTTTCCTTTCTTGTTAGGGCGGTTATATGGACCCATACGTCCCTCATATCCCTTATTCTTAGGGTTCCGCTCCTTGCGCCCTCTTTTGGGTGCATTATAATTCGCCTCATGAACGCTTTTAGTTCTAATGGACCTTGAATTATAATTCCTCACGAGTATGTTATCATGTTTCTCAGCTACAGATATAAGATTGATAAGCTGATGAAACCTCGTGATCCGTCCAGCATTGACTCCAATGCGGTATTGCTTTTATACCACAATGGCTGAAACGGGGAAGGTGGAAAGAGTTTTCTCAATTAGCTCTTGCTCTGTGACAGGTTGTCCACAAAACCTCAATATGGACTGTAGGTGAAGAGCTTCTGAATTATATTCAGCAACAGACTTGAAATCAGCAAAGCCCAAATTGTTCTATTGAACCTTCAAGTCAGGGAGGAGGGAATCTTGGACATTGTCAAAGCGCTCTTCTAGTGCTACCCATAGCCCTCTTGCATCCTTGATCAACATATACTCCAATCTGAGTGCCTTGTCCATATGGCTTCGCATCAAGATAACTGCTTGAACATGCTTTGTAGGTGTTCGCACGAACACACGATCAAGAGAAGATATATTAGTTTCGGAGCTAAACTTCCATGAAAACTAAAATAATAAGATTTCCGAGCTATGCTACCAAGAAAAAAATTTCCAAGAATCTCTTTTGGATTATACCAAACAATAATGTTTTAATATGGTCACAATTTGATACTTACGGACGCTCTTAGTCCGAGCATTATGAACACTCTTAGTTCGTTAAGCGTGAATCCCCACAATTCCTCTTTATTAAATAATCGAACCCATGTTCGTATATTGAAAATCCTGCAAAAAATAAAGGAATTTAAAAGACAAGAAAGCAGAAACTTTAATCTTTAAAACTTACTTGTTGAAATTCGGAGCAGATTAGCTTCTAAACAGCTCCCACTTCGAAGGTGTACAGATCTCAAAATGACTCCAATAGGACTGAAATTTGGAGGTCAGATAGAAGAGGCAGAGATGAACAACTTTGATGAAGGAATAATTTTGATCTGAGGTCCCGATCAAGACGTTTCGGGGCTTGCAAACAGGCTTATCTGCATAGGAACGAGCGTGCTGCTGTGCTACAGGGGCAGCAGGCGTGCAAACATGCTGCAGGGGCAGTAGGGGGCACACGGGTGCTCAAGGGCTGCGGGAGCAGCGCACTGTATGGCTAGCAAGGGCTAGGAGCTTAAGGCAGTTTTTGGTGAAAGAAATTTCGGGTCTTAGGGTTTTTTTTCTGGCTAGGGCTTGGGTTAGAGTATCGTACTGATAACATGTTGTAGAGAATTGGATAATTGTATTGTATTCATCTCACCATGAGATTTATATAGGGTTACATCATATATACAAAAATGCAATACATAATAGCTATACTAATCAATCGCACATTATAAGTATGTCAATCACATACATTAAGCAATACGTATTGCATGAATAGTCATTATCATTTACAACAATATCTATATTATGTATATATATGGTTTATTTTCTTAACGAGATTAATTACGCAATATACGTCAAGTGCTCAACTTTGTTTAGTGTTGATTTTTTTTCTCCCTCCTCATCCCCCCCCCCCCCCAAAACAAAAAAAAAATTACAAATCCTGGTTCCACCCCTACTTGGCCCTTACAAAACATAAAACTCTAAACTAGTCTTATGGTAGAATTCCGGATGCGAGCCCGGCGGTTCGCTGCCTGTCTTGTGCCACCAGTGATGTGATCGATCTTTCGCATGGCTCAGTAAGCAAATTTCGCTATGCTCCAAGATGTTTCGCTCAACTTCTTCTGAGGTGGATGCATCTGTGGGCTTGTGGGATGCTTCACGAACACACAGAAGGGGCCTCCAAAAGGAGCTTCTTCGTCATCATAGAGAGGGAAGTTTTTTATTTCGCCGCCGCCAAACTTTAGGCATATTGCCCTCTTCGCAGGCGCACGGGCCTCAACTCGACATCAGAGTCAAATGGCCTCCAAATATATTTGGTTCAAGCCACTGCTAGGCAAGAACACTCCCTTTGCATCTTGGGGATGCACATAACATAGAAATCTTTTTTGATTTTCTCTTTTCTATTTTTTTTATTTTTATTTTTTTTATAAAATATGAAAAGAAAACTAGAAACTGAAAATTGACAGAAAATTAAAAGCAAAGAAAGAAGCTAGCAGCAATGCATTTGGCTAACCTCTAGAAGGTCACAGGGGAAGCCATTTATGCTTCACTCCAAGCTCCGACGTAGCTAAATTTATAGTATGAAAATCCCTCTTATGAGAGCTTATAGGAAAATAACAAAGATACTTCGTGTCGAAAACTTGGAAGAAATTTGGCTCGTAGGAGCAGTTATCTTGCCCCCCAAGTATCCTTGTTGGTTGGTGAAGTATGATCTTCAATTGCACTTTTGGAGATGAAGATGAGCATATATTGGCTTTGTCGCCAACTACCATGTCATAGAACATGGTGTCTTCAAAATATGCCACGAATTGGCTTTTGCATTTGACCACTTGTTGGTCTGAAGCCACAAGGAATTTGAATTGCTGCATGTGATTTTTGGAACCAATAATCAAATTGTAATTATCATCATACTCATCGAAATTGGCTCCGTATCAAGATCAAACTTAGAGTCACCAAAGAGTGGTGAATTGATCTCTTCTTCAAAGATAGGCATATCAAATATTTGTTTCCCTCTATTTTCTTTCCAGGCATCATATTGAGACGCCTCTATGGACTGTTTAGTATCATCACAGATAAATTTCTTTTACGAGAAATTTGGAGCTAGATAATTGTCAACAAGAGTTAACTTGTATTAATAATACTCTAATTCATAGCTGCGAAAGATAATCTGACCACTAAAATAATTGTTCTGGCCATTCTTGCAAGATGGGTTGTAGATGTGTTCCCCACATATATCAAGCCACCGCTTGGCCTTGAAGCACTGATGAAGAAATTCAAGTTGAATTGATTAATAAAGCCACAGATTGGCATCTCAAGACCACATTTGACGATGGCTTAATTGATAGTCTTCATGATGACGTCCAGAGCCATGAAAGCCACTTGCATGATACTTGAGTTGACCATTTTGATCATGCTTTTGACCAATATGACGTCCAGTAGCAAAATCATAATTAAATTGATTATGCATCTGCTTCTGGTTATCAAGGGGGTGAACATGGGCAATATCATGCCCCCCATACATCTTATCAGTAGCCACGTATATGGCTTGATCAGTGAAGAAATTAGCTATCTGTTTAGAGATAATTTTCTTGTCAGAAGAACAATCTTGTTGATCATCTTCCCTATAATCTATATGTTAACATGAGTTGTATCATATCAATTAGTCTTTATTATGATTTATTTTTATATATTAATTAGCATTAGTACTATAATTGACTTAGATCAGCATTAATTACTTTTCTTTATATGTACATGATTGTAATACTATATAAACCTCATTGTGAGATTAATATACTTACGACATTATTCCTATATAGTTCAAGATGGAATCAGAGCAATATGCTCTTGACACCTAAATCTCTTCTACAAAATTCCGCTGTCGAAATTCTATATATCATAAGAAATTCTTTTGAAGACCTTCATCCTAGAATATTACCCATACTAGGTCCATATCATACCCATACAAGATACTCATACACATAGCAGGCCCATACCCATACCAGACTCATACCAGATTAACTTAGCCGGACCCGACCGGCCTGCAGCTCCAGATTCATAGTCTCTTTCAGCTCCTCAGACTCTGGTCATCTCAACACCGACGGGGACCAGGACACGACACCAAATACCTGTGTCAGACTAGACCAGATCGCTGGCGTGCTACAGTACCAGACCCGACCTCGACCTCATTAGCGACAGGGACCAGGACCGACGACGACTCCACCTGCACATCGCCGCCAACGATGACCTCAATTTCACCTGTACAAGCTGACCTCGACTGCCCAGACGCTGACAACTCGATCTCCAACGTTCAACCCCGACCCGAGCTCGACGATTGCATCCCAGCAGCAACGTCAACTCGATCTCCGCCAAGGCCTTCCCGGACTCCGTATTAACGCTCGACGTCGACACAAACCTAGACAGAGTTTCGCCCTACAGACCTGCCAGAACATTCGAACTTCGATCATTTCTCAATCGACCCAGACCAGACCAGCGCGTCTTCTGCCATTTGACCCACACCAGACCCGCCATCGACATCACTGATCTTCCTCATATTTTGACTTCAACCTATACCATCGGAAGCCTCCTCATCTACGTCAACTGCTGCGTCGTCATCAAGCTTCTACATCTACGACCTCAAAGTCTTCGACTTGGTACACCCGCCTCCTCGAATGAGAAAAAACTTCACAATGGTCAACCAAGAAGACAACAACGACTCATCCAAGAATGACACTTCAAAACAGGGTGAGTCTTCATCCCAGATCGTAGGCAGATCCTACTCAACGGATAATGGTCCAATCACTCCTGATAAGTTGGATAGTACCAACTTTATCTCCTGGTCCAAACATGCAAAGCTGAATATTATGGGGAGAGGAAAACTTGGCTATATTACGGGGAAGAAAAAGTCACCATCAGAAGATGATGAAGATGCATATGAAGTATGGGTACAAGAAGACAGTCTTGTTCAATCTTAGCTTCTCAATTCCATGCAAAGGGATGTCAGAGAAAATTATGAAGGACTCGAAACTGCAAAACAGATTTGGGATGCAGTCAAGCTTACTTATTCAGTGGCACAAGATGATTCCAGGAATTATGAACTCCAAATAGCTACAGTGTCTACCAAGAAAAATGGGGTCCCACTCCATGATTACTATAGCAAGATGAAAAAGATGTGGCAAGAACTTGACATCCTAGACCCTCTCACTCTCAAATGTGCGGACTGCATTGCTATTGTAACAGGAGATGATCAAGAAGAAGCTAAGAAGTTGGAGGATTACTTGTCATCTGAGTTTGAAATGAAAGACTTGGGTGGGCTGAAATATTTTCTAGGCATTGAGGTGGCTAAATCAGAAAAAGGCATTTATCTCAAAGAAAATATGTCTTGGACTTACTCACTGAAACAAGTATGTTAGCTTGCAAACCTACTGAATCGCCAATGGAACAAAATCACAAGTTAGGGGAATATCCTGATCAAGTGCCTACCAACAAGGAGAGGTATCAAAGGCTAGTTGGTAGACTCATATACCTATCTCACATACTCCCAGATATTGCATATGTTGTGAGTGTGGTAAGTCAATTCATGCATTCCCCAAGTGAAGCTCATATGAATGCAGTTTACCGTATTCTTAGTTACTTAAAGTCAGCTCCAGGTAAAGGAATTATGTTTTCAAAGAACGGACATTTGGAGGTTGCTGGGTACACTGATGCAGATTAGGCAGGATCTGTCACTGATAAAAAATCAACCTCAAGATACTTCACTTTTGTGGGAGGTAACCTTTTTACTTGGAGAAGTAAGAAACAAAAAGTAGTTGCCAGATCTAGTGCGGAGGCAGAATATCGAGGAATGGCGCAAGGAATATGTGAAATGTTGTGGCTCCGTAACCTATTAAAAGATTTGGGGTTCAAGCCTAAACAAGCTATGAACCTATTCTGTGACAACAAGGCATCCATAGACATAGCACATAATCTAGTTCAACATGACAGAACCAAACATGTTGAAGTGGACAAACACTTTATCAAGGAAAACTAGAGTCAAATATCATTAATGTACCATACGTGAAGACTGAAGATCAACTTGCTGATATTCTGACTAAAGCGCGCTATTTCAAGTAAAGTCTTTCACAGCTCACTTGACAAGTGGGGCATTCGAGACATCTATGCACCAACTTGAGGGGGAGTGTTGACATGAGCTGTATCATATCAATTAGTCTTTATTATGATTTATAACTTAGATCAGCATTAATTACTTTTCTTTATATGTACATGATTGTAATACCATATAAACCACCTTGTGAGATGAATATACTTACGACATTATTCCCATATAGTTCAAGACTATATACAGCCTCTATGTAAGGCTGTGGTTCACCATCGAGCAAACTAGTTTCTTCTTCTGCAACGGGTTGGTCTAGATGAAGGTTTTTGTCCTTAGTTTGATCGCCTCCTATAGGCAATTCAATCTCAGAAACACCATCTTCGTGCGCAGTTTCTTGTCTCTCCAAGAAGTTTTCTTGCTTTGTGTTGATGGCGTCGACCTCCCCATGCTGCTAATCAACATGAGTTGCAGTCAGATTGGCATCCTTCTTGCGCATGGTCGCAAACTCTGCTGTGGTGTTCATGATATGGTGCGCAACCTATTTGCTACTACTCGAGAAAATCTTTTGTGATTGCGCGCTCTCTAGCTTCTGGAGCATTTTGGTCAATGCGTTGGTCCAAATCCCGCAGACGCTGCTCTGTTTTCGCGATAGAACTGGCCAGCTGCTTCTTATATTTAGCGCTGTTGATCTTCAAGATGTTGAGCTGCTCCTCAACACTAGCACCCTCGGGGATGGGGAGAGGATCGAACTCATCAGGGTCAGTAGTGTCGCCAGCGGCGCTATGGGCGATCTTGTCTATCTGCGAGTCTAGATCAGAGTTCATAGACACTTCTTCCTTGAAAAGACCACGACAAGCATCACTTTCATGCGGCTTGTAGCTGGAGGTCCTATGCTTTAGGAAGTTTAGGATTTTACACTTCTTCTTGAGAAAGACAGGCATCACTTTAGGAATTTCTTTTGGTACAAATTTTCCCCTGGCATCCCAATGATGGCGAACACGAAAAGACTTTACTGCAGTCTCATTGGGCGTGCCAAAATGTTTGGCTCCAAAACCAATCTATGTAGCAAACTGTCTCTTTTGAGTGCGCAAGCATGCCAACACTTTTCGGTGTAGTCGTCGGGGCGTCCCTTGACCTGACTTCTTCTCAAACGCTGTGGACGAAGAGAGTACCAACCTCGTCACAAGGTTCTTTTCTCTGCCTTTCCGAAAAGAACTTCTTGCCTTATGGGTAAGGACTTGTGGTGTGATATCTTGCGTCACCGACTCAACACTTACAGTTGAAGGTTAAGCAGAGCAATCACCGAGAAGTAGGAGAAAGCACGAGTTTGCTAAAGCGTGACTTTAGCTTTGCTGGGTTGTGAGGGCATTGCCCTTGCTTCGCTAGTTTCAACTAGGTTTAAGGTAGGTTCGTTCCGGAGAGGTTTGGATAATCATTGAGATTGATTGGAGAGTTGTCCTTTGTTTGTCCTTGAAACACAGTATTATAACTAGGGTTTTGATGGCTTCTTGCCATAGAAGGATTATTGATTGAAGATTCCTAATCGGTCTCTTCTACTCGAATCCTATAAGAACTCGTTTTCTTTATGGACTCCGGAATGGGCGAAGCTGTAACTCACACCCAAGTAGACTTATTTTTGGACCACAGGTATCGGCCCGCCATGCTGAATCCTCTTAAAGGATATTGCCAAAAATACTTTTGGGCCCAAACATTGCCCCCAGGCCTAGAGATCAAGCCCACGAATATGTAACTGATCAAAGAGGACTTAAGCGACACGACTTATGACATAAACGAGGCCATTAATCAGGGTTTGCGTCTGCCCAACTGCTAACGTCTTTTCGTTGCATCATTTTCCTCACAAAATCTTCTATTTAAATCTTGCTGCAAATATCCTGATACATCACATCAGAAACCTTTTTTTCAGTCTCTCTTTAAACCCCAGAAAACTCTCCTCTCCGACACTCCACTTCTCCTTTAGAAACCCAGAAATGGCCTTCAGAAGAAAATCAATATTGATCAGGAAGAGGAAATCAATGAAGAAGCCTCCCATGTTTGGGGAACCGGTATGGGTGCCCGATGTTTGTCCCAAACCTCAATCTATAGGCCTCTTCTGTCTGGTTTTCCAAATGACCGAGCCGGATTGGGTCCTGCCCTCGAGATATTCTCTCAGAAGATGCCATAGCCTTATACGGTCTTCCCATTCGCCGCCCTAGTCCAGTCCTCCGAAGGACCCCCAATGACTTCAGCAGTTGGGGCCAGCGCCAGAAGAGAGCCAAAATAGGGTTCTGGCTTTCAGTGAACGAAGACAAACTTTCTTGGTATCAAGAAGTCAGAAAAAGAGATATGGATCGTTGGAATGCGGTGGGCATCCCCCACACTATTGATCTATGCTTTCAACTCCCCAACGGTGCTAATTGCTCACCTCTAGCCGCTGCCCTCTACCTCTGGAACACTTCCAGCAACACCTTCGATTTCAGATTTGGGCAAATGAGCATAACGCTGCTGGACGTTCTTACTATCACAGGGCTGCCCATTAACTACGAGCCTTATGTGCAACGCCAATTTGATGCAGTTGAGTTCCCTTCGCTAATGGGACAAGCAGGCCGCGCTTCTCACAGCAGATCTTATCTGATTTGGCAGAACCATTATCGCAAAGAACACAATATGACCGGCGACATTGCCTTTCTGGAGTACTGGCTCTGTAAATAAGTCTTTTGTATCTCCGCCAACGAACCCACCGGCACCTAGACTTCCTTGGCCACTGCTCTCTACAACAGTCGTCATGTTGGCCTCGAGCAACCCGTACTGGGTTCGCTATATCATTGCCTTTATTAGGCCACCATGCATCCCTTCGAGATCAACATTTTTGGCCCCCTTTGTATCCTGGACTTCTGGCTGCAAGTATATTCCCCCCATTTCCGTGGACCAAATATCCAGGAAAATCCGCCAGTCAACTCACTCCTACGTTGATGGCTCTGCCAAGATGAAAGGTACACCTCCCCGCCATACTCTGAGTGTTTTCTTATCTATACCTTCTGGACGAGATACCAGGCTCAGACCTGGTTCTCAATAGGAGGTTCTCGCCTCCCTTTCAACAAGGGTTCCTGCCCAGTGGCTTGAATTATAGCGACTACGCGCGCTTTGCTTTCCGCCGCACCATCTCTTGTTCAGACATCAGGCTCACGGCTGATGAGATAAGTTATGAGCTCTATGCTCTCAACCACTTCACTCGCCTGTCACGCCCCTAATTTAGAATAAAGAAATTCAAATCTAAAACGCAAAAATTTAACCAAATGCCCAAAATACATTGAAACTTCTTCAAATAAATCTTAGCAACAACAAACGTAATAAATACTCGATCACTTAAGTCGAATATCCCATCAACAATTGTATACAAAACTCGAGAGAACTTATATACAAATGTACACGCTCGCTAGGAGCATACCAAAACCAGCAGTACGCTAACAAAAATAGGTTATGAACCTAACACTGCTGCACTCCTCGCCTAGATCTCAACCTTGGTGGTCCTGACCTGCAGGAATAACCGCTACACCATGGAATAGTACACCAGGTTGCAACCAACAAACCCGATAAGCTTTTGAAGCTCGTATGAGTAATCTCAATTAATATGACTCACGTCATGCATGGTTATTATTTCTCAGCTTGTGAGATTAATTAAAGCAACAATATTTAACTCCACAAAACACAACCAAACATAAAATCACACTTTATAAAAATTAGTAATCCCTGTGTAGAAATTTAGTTCAGGAGATCACCAAAAGTCACACAATTCAAATTATAGCAACTCCTGCATATAGTTTAGTTCAGGAGATTATACTTAAAATCAACCATTAGAATGAAAAGGAAAATCAATAAGGAAGTCAAACAACTCACACTAAAGTCGATGATCACCCGTCAACTCCAAACTAAAGTCGATGATCATCCATCAACTCCCAATAAATCATCTCCTTTAAAATTTCGCCTCTGTCACTACTGTGACACCAGATCTAAAGATCAGAAACTGTCACCACTGTGACACCAAATCCGTAGATTAGAAAACATTTAAAACAAATCCCACATGACTCAAATACCATCCTCAAGCAAAACACACTTTTACACAATAATCAACACATCATGATAATTGTATGCTTGTAAGAGAAATGCTCGAAATAGCAATTCAATCAACTCTCAATCATTACTTCACCAATGTTACACCATCCAATATATATATTCCACGTAAATATATACATATACGTAGTCATTCACACAGGAATGACCACTAATACCAACTATAGTTCATACGTATTAAAACCAAGAAATTCAATTTATACTTAAATTTATTTTTTTACCTGAGCCATAGCCCTATGAACTATAGTCGATCGAGTTCATATTATTTCAAACAAATCTTTATTTTTGAAAACTATTTACAATTATCAATGAATTCCAACAATTAAATAACTAGGTTCTTAATTGAACCACGTGAGATTTACTCACCTCTAATCCAGCTGCGTCTTCTATCAATCCAAAATCACAAAATCCCAATCGCTTGTCAACTCAAACCGTCAAGTACCTAATCAAGTACGGTCTTAACTTAGCAAACGATTCATAAATACACTTAAATGACGATCTAACGGTTGGATCCTCTCAAATCGCTTCCTAATCGCTATTTCACAATTATACAAAGATCTAACGGTCGGATCTTCATCTGTGACCATACAAGGTCATCGGAACAGTTCTACGATTATCATATCCAAATTTGAAGTAAATCTGACGGTCAGATCCTTGCGGATCGCAAACTGAAGATAACGCGTAAAACCAAAACCCTAGCCTGCATCAACTTTTTCCAAATTGACCTTACAATATATCCAAACAACTGTATTGATGCGTAGATGAATAAACTGTAAAATGAACCCAAAACGGAGACCGGACAAACTGCCACGCTCCGCCACAAGCGGCGGGTCAGCAGGTGGTTAACGGCGGTGATCAACGCCGGGTCAACCACCTCCATTGCAAAAGTCGTCAACTACAACCTTGTTCATATTGAAGAGATAAACAACTTTCATACCTGGAGCTACGTCAGAATCGGTCTAGATCGAGCTTGTAAGTTAGATTAATCTCGGCCTTCTGATAAGATTCCAGATTCATTGCGGTCCGTCGAAAGCTTCAAACCTTGATCTATCGCTCTACACTCCAAATCGTGATGCAAGGCTTATATAGGGATGATAAGGAGGAATAGGAGATTCGAAAAACATGAAGAAATACACCGGAAAGTCGCCGGAGCAAGCGAAACCGATCGGGTCCCAATCGTGCGTCTGGGGAGACTTCGATCTCTGTCTGGGGGCGGTGGCGGGGAAAGCTGACACCACATAGAGGATGAGCAGGCCGATCCAAGTCAGTCTGGCCCAAGTCCACTACCGGAGGAAGCGTGACTGAGCTGGAAAACTCTGGTCGAGTCGACGAAGACCAGTCGAGTCTGAGGAGGCGCAGAGGAGAGAGAAGAGAGAAAAGCTGGGGGGCCAAACACAAAAACTGGAAATTTTTGGATTTATGAATTAATCTCGGATTTTTCTATATTTATAGAAAAATCCCAAATTTTCAATCCCTCATAACTTCTTCATACGAACTCTGATTCTCTCGCTCTGCATATGCACGAACTCTACAACTTTCGTGAAGAAAGTTTTCACAAAATTGAAATGTACAAAAAGTCAACTCTTAAATCGAAACATTTCGAGCGAATAATTGTTTAAAACACTTCCACTTCACCCTCGAACCACGAACTTGTACAAACGAACACTTTATTAATCCCAAGAAACATTTAAGAATTAATAACGAATTTCTGGGGTATTACATCGCCAACTTGGGTTAGCCCAATTGGTACCTTTCCCTCTTTACGATTTCATGAACTACTACACCTCTTGGTGAAGGATCGGCCTCCCAACCGGACCTCCTCCAGCTCAAAGCACGTCACCCTATCGATCCTCCTGGCCTCTGTTATTTATCTTGTCGATGGAGTCGACAAGGATTACAATTCATGGTGGGCCAAAGTCTCTGTCAACTGCCAGGCTTTACCAGACGATGAACTCTTCGCCATGCTTTTCCGCTGCCTGAACTACCTTTGTGAGACTGACTCTTAAGTGCTCGCTCACTTCCCCGTTCGGGAAGCATGGCCCTCCCGACCTGGGCAGGCCCGGAGTAATAATCTGTGAACCGGCATGGGGGGTTAGTTCTTTTGGCCTTAATCAATTTCACCCTCTTTTGACTTCCTTATTCTAATTGAAATTTTTATTTCAGTTGATTAATATTAGGGTTAGGGGTGCACCGCCAACTAGTGGTCAATAGGCTGGTCCTTCCTCTGTGGACACTAGCCAGGCCGCGAAGCAAAAAACCGTGGCGGAAGAACCTGAGGTTGCTGAAGATTCTTCAGACGATGAAGATCCTGCGAAGGTAAAACCCCTCATGACTTAGATTTATATTTTAATCTAGACACCCTCTTGGTCCCAAACTTAATTTCTCATTCTCGGTCAAGTTGCTGCTGCTTAAGCCCACAAACGAAGTCGCCTTGGCCCCTTGAGCGACGACTGGGAAGACGATGAACCAATCGCCTCTCGACTAGTAATTTCATAACTCAAATAAGTTATCAGGTTATCGCTTTATTTCAAGTTTCGCATCATTATAGACGTCCCTCATTTATAGGTTCGTCAAAGGACCACCAGTCCTTCTAGGAAAAGCGGGGCAAGCCCGTCTACTATAAGAGGGGAGGAGGCCTCTTCGCAGGCCCAAGCGCTCTCAAGCCCAGCGACCCCCTACTCTCAATCTTGCCTTGTAGATTATCCACCGCCGTCTCCTGTGGTGGTCCAGGTAGTGGATCATAGCACATCAAAAATTGACACCATCTTTTGTTTAATTTGCAATCGATCTGAGTAAATTGACAACAAAAATTAGCACATCAAAACAAAACGTTCACAGTTCTTCCACCTCAATTGTTCCTAATGCAGCATTATCTCAATTTAAACTGAAATTCAGCTAAAAAAAATATGCAATCAAAAAGCTTCCTAAAAGCGATCGACATGCAGCTCGGGTGGTCAATGAGTCAGGGGACAAGTCGTTGTCACCGATGAAGATCTGAGTTTTCATCTTAGATGGCTTTGACAGCACACCGGTTCGACCGAGTCTCGTCGAGTTCGACGTTCCATATTGGAGTTCTAGTTCGGCGACGCTGGAGAAAGGCAAGATTTTGCCTGGATCATCGTCGGGTTGGAGTTTCCTTCAAAGGCCGAGACGATGTCGTCGCTGTCGATCTGTGGGAGAAGCAAAGGAATCCGTCGGCGGCGACAGTTATTTGTGGGAGACAAGAGTCGGCGAAGGGAGGCAACGGCGTAGTCAAACGGATATGGAAGATCCAGTTGATTATGTGAGATCTGGAGTTGTTGATTCGCTAGTCTCGGATTTGGGCTAGGGCTCCGATATTAGGTACTTGAGGAACAACATAGACCTGTTCGGCAAGGACTGGTGGGTGGTTCGTGAATGGCGGTTCATGGTTGAGAGAGTGAGGGAGGGAGAGAATTGCAGTTGGATTTTACAGAGAGGGAGAGAGATACGGTTTTGATTTAAGAGAGAGAGAGAGTGAGAGACTGTTTGTTTTGTTTGTAGAGGGGCAAAATAGTCAAGACAAAAATAAATTGATGATGAAAGTGGCCTTATATGTACAAGAAATACTAGGTGGCCTTATGGCTAATTAAAATCTCAAAATTGTTATAAATATTATATATATGTATCCATTGTAAATACTCATTAGTTACGTCCTTATGATGTAAAATCTACCTCTATATAAAGGGGTCTAATGAGAATGAAATACATACTTCTACCTCCTCCAACATTTCGTTTCTCTATTCTATCTCTCTCATATTCCCTAGTTTATAACACGTTATCAGCACGAATTTGCTCTTATTTTTCTTTTTCTTCTTCTTTGAACTCCATGATGATCTGCAAGCCTTATGGTGCAACATAATTGCTTATGACCAAGGCTAATGATCTATGAGTTTTTCTTCTTTCTCTCCTAGATAAATATCAATTTTCTTTATGCGATCATTTACATATATTTGTATGTATCTTTTATATAATATAATTGTTGAAAATTTATATTTCATATACGACAATGAGAACTACATGTTACATTGCTCAAGACTCGAGTCTTCTGACCGAGTAGTCTTAGAACCTATGGTTCTATAGACATCACACGAATGTTTTTCTCGTGTGTTCCCTATGGGATCCATTGTTCATATTTATGAACTCTTCGAAACCTTTGTTTCATATTTGAATTTTTCATTGAACATATTGTTCTAATGATTATGGATCCTAATATATCTCATCTTTTCTCTTTGTAGAAAGATGATGCATCTAACAAAATTGGACTTTGATCCTCTTAAAAATTTTGGCAAGAACTATTTGATGCTGAAATTCACCTTATAGCTAAAAACCTTGGAAATGTCATCAAAGTTGACAATAAGTCATCTGTGCAAGATCCCGCCAA
>BDJD01008447.1:87068-101458 GCA_002564525.1 Rosa multiflora | reverse complement strand
AGAAGGATAAAGTTAAATATTCACATACATAACTTTTTTTTTTATAGTAATAGGTCAGCCATTTCAGTAATATTCAGCAAGCAGTACAAAAACAAAACACCTCTATGGGGTCGACAGAAAGAGTCGTTTCTTAGAACCTAAGACCCTAATCTAAATTAATAAAGTCCCAAAATCCCTAGTACACCCACCTTTTAGGAAATCCACGTACCTTTATTTGAACAAAAACCAAGAAACCTCGAAGCACACATAAAATGATTCAACTAAGGCACTGGTTTTTACGACCCAACAACAGAATTAAACTAAACTATTGGTAGAATGTGACTCATCACCTTCTACCAAGCCCACATCAGCAGTAGACTCCATCACCGAAGTGCCCTCACTCTTCCCCACAAGCACACTAGCAGCATTAACCTCAAGATTCGAGTCAAAACCCCAAGCTTTCCCACGACGCTTGTATTTGCGAATCTTTTTCACTTCTTGTTCTTCCGTGGCTTTCATTCTATTCTTGCTACCTTTCGGACGCCCCAATTTCTTCTTCTTTGGTGAACTCAAAAGCTTACCATTCTTATGTTGCAAAATCAAAGAAACATTCTACTCAACCTCAATTGAACCCGGCAGAGCCAAATATTTCTTCCCAAAGCGATCCAAACTAGCCACTGCCTTTCTTTTCTTCCCTGCGGGCACCACTTGCATGGATGAAAACTCCACAAGAGCAGAATTCCTACTTGGCACTATTGGACCAGAAGCCAGTGCTAGTGGCTCGGCCCTGACCTCCTCCTGGATAATAGGAAGGTGTAGACAAGGTTGCAGGAGGCTCGCAGCTTTGAAACTAACCAAAGTGTGGTCCAAGATAATGGGATCTCCCATCACTTTGGACCCGGCTCCATAATCGTGAACGGTGTATTAAAAAGCGCGCCTGAGGCTTAGAAAGCGCGAGGCGCTGTAGAAAATGAGTGTGTTTTGCATGTGAGGCGCAGAGGCGGACAAGGCGGCTATGCAGGCAGAAAAGGCAGCCAAAGCACGCCTTAAGGCGTCTAAAGCGAACGGCTGAGATTTTTTTTTCTTCACCAAAACGACGTCGTTTTGGTGGTTTGAGAGTTAAAACTCCTTCAGGTCTCGAGCTGAAGTCATTTTTGATTCCTTCAGCCTCCTCCATCAAAACTCCGACTCTTTCACTTCCAAATCCCAATTCCCTGGCAACAAATTTGATAAAATCATCAAGAGCCCATGAGTTTTCTCAAGGATTTGGCTCTAATGGAGGCTTTTTTGGCATGCACTTGGAACAAGAGATTTTCTCACTTGGAGAGTTGGAATCGGATTTGCAGCAAAGGATTTAGAGTATGAATTTGATTTCCTCGATCTTGCTGATGAATCCGATTTGCAGCAAATGTTCTGTTTTTCTTGTTCAATTAATCACTTTGGTGTAACTGGGAATGTGAGATTATGATAATAGCATAAATGAATGAAAATCATGTATGATAGCAATCGGTGCAGTGATAGCAATTGATACTAAATGAGGGAATGAACATGGGTATTGGCAAGGTTTGCAGAATATGCAGATCATAGTGTTGGGGATTATCATATGCTTTGGTCTTATTACTCATATATAATAGCAATCTGGGATTATCATGTGTTTCTAGTAATCATTTTGTAATCAAAACAAAGGAGTGGTGTTTCATTATGGCCAAAGTGGCTGGCTTTACCTCTAGCAGAATTGCTTTCTCAATTAAGTAGAAACTTATTGCAGTAATGTTCCTTGTATGGCAGATCAAACACATTCAAGTATAGTGAGGCTGGCTACAGTACTAATCACTGATAATTAGCTTTTGGTATAGCTTCTGTTATTATCTTATAGAGAAACTGATGGTTATGTTTGTGTTGTGACGTGACGGTTATGTTTGTTTTGTGAGTTTCAGGGGCACATGATGTGGCTGCATGGACAAGAGTCCTTCAAGGAGAAGTTTGAGGGATCTCAGTGAAGCCAGTAACAATGATGCTGATAATCAGCTTTTAAGCTTTGAGCCATTACCATCAGAATTGTATGTAAACAATTCCCAAGTTCTGTTTTTTTTTTTTTCAGTCTGTGTGATTGGTTTCTGAGTTTCGTTGTGTAATTGGGAGGGAGTAGTCTGATTTTGGTTGTCAAATTTTAGTTTTTGGTTACAATACATGTTCTATATATAAGACTAGTTATATACATAAATACAACTAATTTATACGTAAGGCTTACGCCTTACTGAGGCTCTCCCGAAAACGCCTCGGCTACACCTCAGCCTTTTAAAACATTGATCGTGAACGCTGCAGGGCTACCTTTCCCAGCCCTAATAGCCCCTTCACCTGAAGAACCCGAAGCCTTCTCCAAGATAGCTAGACCGGTATCCCTCTTATGAGCCCAGTTTTCCTTCACCCCAACCCGATCGATGGGACAGATCCAGTCGCTCCCGCCGAAACCAACGATAGACTCTCCATGGTAGTTACGGACGAAATTGCCTGCATCTCCTCCTTCTCTTTGGTTAGAACCTTATCACAGCCAAGGGCATCATGGATGAAAAGCCCACAATCGCGGTAGAAACCCTTTACCTTCTCATAGATGAAGGTCAACTCCGGTTTCACCACTGGAGAAAATTCAACCACCTTCCAGGTACATACCCGACGGCGGACATCGAACACAATCTTGATCCTCTGTTCGGCCTCGATCTCTCCGTTTCACAGCATTTTGATCCATCCTGACCATCGATCCCAAAGACGCTCCAATCAAAGCAAGCGCCGTCTTGTTTCGCAAACCGAACGGAAGTCCCTTCACCACCACCCATGTTTCCAACATGTTCAATGGCACCTCCTCCACCAGACTGAAGCCATCATACTCTCCCACCACTAACATAGTGTTATGGTAGAACCAAGGACCCCCATGTAATACACGATTATGCGCTGCTTCATTGTCAAATTGAAACACAAAACGCTCACCTGCGTCTTGAATATTAAGACCCGATCTGAGCCTCCATATCGCCGATATTGTGCCTTTGAACCCCGATAAACTAGGCTTTGGGGCCAACAATCGTCCAACCAGAAGCCATTGGTCATCTTGAATAGCTGCAGCCCCTAGCGCAACCACGGATGAGTCTGAATCAATCAGAGTCAAGTTTGAATCCATCAATCCTTCAGCCATCGAATGGAAAGAGAGATCAAACCGAGAAGATGAGTTTTGGAAATTTTATTGGTAGAGAACCACCAAGAAACCCTGGCAGAGACGGCTAGGTCAATTGTAAAGAAATATTCACATACATAACTTGATTTAATTTTTCCCCTAAAAAATAGAAAAAATAAACAGTATATGATACTCAACTTAGTGAACTTACCCAAAAAAGGGTAACTATTGCTATAGTTAGGCTAAAATTTCCAGTTTAGCATTTTTGTCCATATTACACCCCAAGAAAATGCGTTGAATCCACCCCATAAATCGCCTTGTATTCATTCATACATATTCACAGTTAAAGCTTCTTTTTTTTTTTATCATTTTTCTCATTCTCTTCAAGATCTTCATTTTTCTGGGGTTCATATATAGCCAGCAAAAGAATAGGAATACTCTGTTTGGATATATAGAGAACTCTAAATCTTAGAGAATAGATCGAGTAATGAAATCACTAAAGTTACGTACGTACCCTTCGGACGAGGTGAGGTGTTCTCCTCAGCATTTGGCGCTCCAGAGAGGGTCGTTGAGAACAGCTCCATGTCGTTCCAGAACCGCATAGCCACTGCACTTCTCCAGAAAATAGCTCATGAACGATGACGTTTTCACCTCGCTTCCCAAACCCATTTGTTTCCGTAGAGCTTAGCTTTGGTCAGATGGAGAGTGTAGTAGTAAAACAAGGTATAGGAAACACATACTTTGGCTGCTCTGAAACTGTTCGGTTTTGAAGGTGAGGTATGAAATGCCACTTGGCTATGGCTACGTCTGCTGCAAACTCTTGATCAACCACCCCACTAGACCACTGCAATGGAAAAGACATGCAATCAGAGTTTTTCAAACACATGAGAAATGGAAATTACTAAGCATTCATACGAATTTTATCTTATTTTGGTACTTAGGTTGTAATTATGTAAGCACACACCCTCTCACTCAAAGCAACATCCTTCAACTTTGCCCAAGCAGAAATGACACACACCATAGTCGCCGAATTGGGTTTGATCCCAGTAGCCACCATCTCGGAAAACAAAGAAACAGCCTCCTTTGGCATATTCCTGCTACCATAACCACAAATCAAACTAGTCCACGACACAGTGTTTCTCTCAAGCATTTCATCAAACACCTTCTGGGCATAATCCAAGTCCCCACATTCTGCATAGAAACGAATCAAAGAATTCCCAATAAACACATCTTCCTCCAAACCCATAATGGAGCTGAACCCCTTCATAGAAAGACACAATCTTCAAACACGCGCTCAATGCAACATCTGAACATAAAGCCCAATAGCCTCGTAACTAAGCCCAGAACCAGAGTAACCCTTTATCAGAGAATTGTACATGAACAATACACCCATTGTTTCTTCTTCTTCTTCTTCTTCTTCTTCTTTCGGGCATAGTCTAAGCTTTCGAAGGTGCCCGTTTTGGCGCATGTGCTAATGAGCTTGGTGACATTAGAGGGTCTCTGGCTGAGGCCTTTCTTAGTGATGTGACAGTGAACTTGCTTCACTTGGTTTATGGTTTTACAGTTTTTGAGTGACCCAGTTGGGGAAGTGTCCTTGGCTATGTATTTGGGTTCGTTTTGGTTAGTGGGAGGAGCTATGAAACTTGGGGTGGCTAGACCAAAGGACTCAGCTGAAGCACTGCAGCCATGGTTGATGGGTCTGCAATGCTTCTATGAGGAAACCTCTGTTTAATGAAGGGAATCGAGGTGGAGGTTCAGCAATCAGCATTCCTTTCATTCGGTACAAAATGACATTTCTAACCTTTAAGTTGCTTCAATGAACTACTTTCAGTACAGGATGATACAAAAACTAGTTGCTCTAATGAATGCCATCGACTCTCTATAATTCCTATTAGTGAAATTGGACAGATATAAAGGCAAACCCTAATTGGCTTCATTCAATAGAGGTGGATGTATATATCTGAATCACAATGTAGCCGTAGATGTCTGGTTTTGATTTAAGGCTATCCAATCTAGGCTATGACTAGGAAAAAAGAAAAACAATGGTATCCAGATTTTCTTAGCAAATTAAGCACGATCATACCTAGATTGATAACCCAGCTCTGGCCTCTGAGGTTCGGCTCTAAAAGATAGTTTAGTACAGCATGATATAAATGTAAGAGATGGCATGATATAAATATAGGTTCGGCTCAAAACTACTTTTTAGTACAGCATGATATAAAAGATCGTTTCTTTATTATGAATTACAATTCAGAATGTCAGGGTGTAAGAATAGCCTCGACAAACATTCTTCACAGAGAACTAGAACAAAGAACAAACAGAAATGTAACCTTTCAGAGTGGAATATCTATAGTCCCCACTGGAAATGGAAAAGCAACCAAAATGCATGATATCAATCAACTACCAACATAGTAACACAGTGAAAGCTAAGAAAATGAACCAGAAACCAAATACTAATAATGGATCCTATCAACCAATTTGTATCGAACCATGGACTACCTTAATCTGCATTTACTAGCTAGCTGATACCACCAATGTTCTCCTACAACAATGGAATCAATTGAGGATCAACAATGTGGAGGACAACAAAACAGCTTTGAGACAATTATTCCCCATCACCATGTAGCCAATCTCAAGCGCCTACCAGATCCAAAGCACCATGCCTTCATTGATTCCATCTGTCCACAATAAATACAAAGCAACTCATAAAAGCCCTTTAGGTTTTGCTAACAATTATATTATGGAAATGTTTTTATCAGAGAAGTTTGTAGACAGTACGCAGGTAAGGTTAGTTATTAACAGCCATTAGTTAGCTTGAAAGAATCTTCATGATCATCTGCTTCTACATTTTCTAATGCCATGTGCTAGTATAACTGCATTCTTGAGGAATCACAAAGATTCGTTCATTGTTTCTGTAACATCGGAGGTCTAACTAGGAGAGGGAAAATTTAATCACATAATCAAAGTGTGATACAGAGAGTACTTCATACAGAGGGTTTGGAGCATATCTAGAAAGAAAGAAAAAAGAGAGAAAGTACAGACTGCCATTTTGTTCCCTACTTATCGATTTAATCGCATAGTTTAAAGATGAATGTCATTGTCCTCTCTTTTTCTTATATTCACAGTTTCAGAGTATTAAAATCAATATCAATGCCTTGTGTACTGTAGCCACTATTTACTCAAAATAATGCATAGACTATAAACATTTAAGACTGCCAATGCATACATGAATTTGAACTAACCTATGTAGTGCTTATATAGGGCCATTTGGTCAATTCCGAAGTAACAGCTGCAAGGCTGAAAATGTGAAACTTGCCCTGAATGCACCTCAAAATAGGCCAGAATTAATGTACATGATGTACATGGTAACAAAGTATCAAATTCTAATGCAGTAACAAACAAGATAAATCTGCCCATCTGCTCTAAAAGAAGATTAGGCATTACACAGGGTAAAGTAATGGTCGCAATTCAATTGTTAGCAGATATGGATCAGAATTTCTTCATGTATTAAATGTGCATGTGAACTTACAGATTGATCACCTGAAGTGGATGGTAGTGTTGGTTGCAGAGACAAAGACAGCTAAGGGTCTTGATCACCTTCAACTGCGCCACGATGTTTTCACGAAGTTTTGTTGGTTCTGAAGACAGAGAACTCAGTTGCTTTCTCATGGTGATGAAGTTGTGGAGTAGTTGACTGATGGGAGCTATGCAGGTTTGCTAGTTACCGGCAAATTTGATGAGCAAATAAACATTAATTATATGAAAATGTCAAGGGGCTAAGTTACGTATGCTAATTTACTCCGATTAACCAAAGATCATACCTTCCAAATTAAGCAAGAAAAACTAACAAGAGAATCTCTGAAATATGTAGGGGGAGATATTTTCTCTTTTATTGACCATTGAACAAGAAAACTACATCAACTGGGAAGAGAGACTTGTTGATCAGCATGGAAAATAGCACATACCTTTACTTCTAATTTTTTTTGCACTCGTCTCAAATTCAGACAGATCAGCATGTACCCGATTTTGCCTGAATCTGCAACTGTTCCAAGTGAAAGTTTATAGTTCCCGCTGCAAACAGAAGCACCAATCAAAATGTATAACATTAATCACCCAGAAATATTATTACTAGATAACATTAATCAAAATGTTCAAATATTAGTACTGGATCATATCAACCAATTTGTATGGACTACCTTGATTTGCAGCGCCTAGCTGACTGCCACCAATGCTCTCCTACAATAGTGGGATCAACTGATAATCAACAAAAAAAAAAAAAATACAAACTGATCATCAGTTTGTATAGGTCTGTAGATTGAGATACTTGAGACCTCAATATATAGGTCTGTAGATTGAGGATAGTCCAATACTTCCAACTGCTTTCTAAAATTACAGGGGAACCTAGAAAATGAGCTATTCGTCCAGTGATCTGTTCATGATTAAACCGGTTTCTGATTGTAGAATTATGATCAAGTACAAAACTCAATACGTATGCACTATTATTCAAAACTGCATAGTTTTAATACTTCCTCTACGTTACAAAAAAATGAAAAAGGAAAGGTATTTATTCTAAGAGGATTAATTACACATATAAACTTACTCATTGATCAGTTTTAGTGAATAGAAATACTTGTTGGAGAGAGCCTGATCCTGCAGCAGCCTCTAAAGAGACTCATGCCACTTGCTTATGATTGAAAACCCTCATCAACCGCCACATATGATCGCTGCAATGGAATACATGCAGTCAGAATTTTTCAAGAACACATTAGAAATCAAAATTGCCTCAGTTAATATAAGTATTGAGTAGAAAGTAGTTTCTTCTCTTTCTTACGGTGCCGCTATATATACATCCAGATTGGTGGTAGCTACTGAATTTGTGCTGCTGAATTGATGCAAATAATTAATGCTTGCTTGCATGAATCTACAACAGAGGCAAACTCCAAGAAGGCGTAACTACTCACAGTATCAATTCCATCCTTAGAAACAATGAAAACTAATTCCTTCTTCCTCAAGAAGGTCAGCACACACCTGCCGCATCACGTTGAAGCAAGATACTTGGCCAAAGCCAGGCTAGAACTTCTGATACCAAAAAATTGTTGTATATGAGTTTCACAAATTATTGGCAATACTTATTTATGAAATTTGAAGTTGTAACCTGTAGAGGAAAATTTAATATGCTTGTGGCATGTACATATGCTAGGAAGATTTTGCTTGAAGTGATGCATTTCATATTCCATGTTCTCAATCCTTGGACCATGTGGACAATGCAAAATCATACCCCTTTAACATGATATGTATCGATAAAATTGTAAGCAACAACATATGGGCACTTGAGCCTGGAATCACTAGGAAAAGAGCATAGACAAGAATACAGCAAGGATATGAAGAGGAGATAGCATCTACCTTTGCTTCTAGCTCATTTACAGTCGTCTCAAAGTCAGTTAGGTCAGCAATCAGCATGTAGCCAACTTGGCCAGCCAGAGTCTGTAATCTTTCTGAGTGGAAAATCTATAGTCCCCCCTGCAAATGGAAAAAACAAACAAATTCAATGATATCAATCACCTAGCAACATAGTAACAAAATGAAAGCAAAGAAAATGAACCAGAAAACAAATGATAATAATGGATCTTTTCAACCAAGTTGTATGAACTAACTTAATTTGTATGGCCTAGCTAGCTGATTACCAGTTACCACCAATATTCTACTACAACAATGGAATCAATTGAGGGAAAATTCACCAATTTTGATACCACAAAACAATCATTCCTGTAAAAACATGAAATCTGCAGAATTTTAGAACAGGGAAGAAAGCCAAACCTGAAAATAGCAGCTAGTCTCTGAAAGAACATGGCATATATTATTGGTGGAACTATGGAGTGGCTGGTGAGGTAGGATCAAGATTCGCGAGAGTCTACAGAGAATTGGGAAGAAGATTAAGATTTGCTTGCCAATCAGAAGTCTGGAAGATCTGATCTGAGGTGGATGTGGATGCAGATGCAGAGTAATCGGGGAAGGGAGGCATTGATGGTTGCTCCTCAGTGCAGTGTCGTTTTGAAGGAATTGGTTGCTCCTGCTGCTCTTGTTCATGGTGATAATCGTCGTTTTCTCCATTAATCACCTAGAAACATTATTACTAGATAACATTAATTAAAATGTAAGTAACAAAGTGAAACCAAATATTAATACTGAATCGTGTCAACCAATTTGTATGGAGTATGGACTACCTTGATTTGTAAAGCCTAGCTGATTGCCACCAATATTATCCTACAACAGTGGGATCAACTGATAATCAACAGTCTTATCAAAAAGAAAAAACTTTAAGATTTTGCTTAAAGTGATGCATTTCATATTCCATGTGCTTAATCCGTGGACCATGTGGAAAATGCAACATCATGCCTCATTAACATGATAAGTATCGATAAAATTGTAAGCAACAACATATGGGCACTTGAGCCTAGAATTACTAGGAAAAGAGCATAGGCAAGATTACAGCTCGAGGAGATAGCATTTACCTTTGCTTCTAGCTTATTTGCAGTCGTCTCAAATTCAGTTAGATCAGCATTCAGCATGTAGTCAAATTGGCCAGAGTCTGTAACCTTTCTGAGTGGAAAATCTATAGTGCCCACCGCAGATGAAAAAAAGAAAAATTGCAGGATATAAATCATATAGCAACAAAATGAAAGCGAAGAAAATGAACCAGAAACAAATGATAATAAGGGATCATATCAACGAGGTTGTATGAACTACCTTAATTTGCATGGCCTAGCTAGCTGATTACCACCAATATTCTCCTACAAGAATGGAATCAATTGAGGACAAATTCACCAAATTTGATACCACAAAACAATCATGCCTATAAAAAACATGAAATATGCAGAATTTTAGAACAGGGAAGAAAGCCAAACCTGAAAATAGCAGCTAGTCTGTGAAAGAACATATCTAATTGCATGGCACTATGGAGTGGTTGGTGAGGTAGGATCAAGATTCGTGAGAGTTGACAGCAAATTGGGAAGATCAAGATTTGCTTGCCAATCAGAAGTCTGGAAGATTTACTCTGAGGTGGATGCAGATGAAGATGCAGAGTAATCGGGGATGGGAGGCATTGACGGTTGCTCCTGCTGCTCTTGTTGATGGTGATAATCGTCGTTGGCTCCATTACGAGGCCTCTTTTATTTTGCATTCGCCGACGAAAGCCAGTATAGCATACCACTCTCATTCGGTGGTCGGCATACGAGGTGAACTCCACAGCTTTTAATTTCATCAGAGAGAAATTTAACTCGACAGTGATAACGCAACCAACCCTTTTGATCCACCTTTCCCTTTATTTCATCAGATAATGGAATATAAGTTAGCAACATAAGGTCTCGCTTTGAACTGGGCAACTCGTGATAATCTATGAGTACCCCATTGATGGAAATATCAGCTGGACGGCGAGTCCTAAAACTAAAACAAGGAATAGAACAAACAACCACTCCTATGTCCTCCCAATTCAATTTGCTTGGGATTTCAAAAGAAATTGCACATGCATTGCACGGGCCTTTTTCATTAGCAGCAACCTTCTTCGAACAACGGAACCACTTCGGAACCTCACTACCGGGTAATACAAGCCTAAACAGAGACTTCTGCAATGAAAAGATGTCAACTATGTCAATACCGCATGTATTCTTTCAGGTGAGAGACCCCTTCTGTGTAGCCGGGTCTCACCCCATATTAATAATGTGCATGCATTATATATGAAATACAGAAATTACATAAATCAAAACGAGAGAGAGAATAAACAGAACAGACCCTGATTATTCAGCAAAATATTTTCCATTATGTCATCGCCCAGGCTGTGACTAAATCTATGGCAATTCCACAAGATAATATCTAGCATGTTCAAAGACTATGGCAATATCAAAAATCTCTCCAGTGATTCGCAATCCCTCGCATCTACCTTGAGTATATTTTGTGGAAGCTCTGGAATCTCTCGAAGTCTCTTGCAACTACACAGGTCAATCCTTGGCAAGTTGACCAATTTGCTTAGTGCAGGAACACTAACAAAATTGTTACTTGAGAGATTAAGTTCGGTTAATGTTTCCAAGCAATCAAGACTCCTAATGAAATCAGCAGATTTATCAACCGTTGATTCTAAGTACACGGAGCTTGGGCAGCCCTCGAGAGCCACTGTTATCATGTGAAATGCTTGCTTTTGTCGGAAATGTAACAAGATTTGAGCATCCACTCACATTTAGGATCTCTAGATTTTGTAACTCATATATGCTGCATGGTAGAGTTGTAAGATTATGACAACTATATAGATATAACAATCTAAGCACAATGAGATTTCCAATTGATGGATGCAATTCTATAATGCCGCTGCCTTCTAGATACAACTCTGTCAATGAGTCCATCTTTCCCTTGATTTCTGGAAATGTAACAAGCTTTGAGCATCCACTCACATCTAGGATCTCTAGATTCTGTAACTCATATATGCTGCATGGTATTGTTGTAAGATTGCTACATTCTACTAGATTCAACGCATTAAGCCCAATGAGATTTCCAATTGACGGATGCAATTCTTTTAATGCAACTACCTCCTAGATACAACTTTGTCAACTTTGCATTGTAGATCCAGATTCTCAACTTCTGCAATGTGAATATGAGGTTGAAATTGATTAAATGGGAACCTGGATGATTGTCTTTCTTTCTTTGCAACTAATCTTGTACCGTACACTCACGAGGCGCACTTGCCAAGCAGCTTCTGCTTCACTTTTTCTTGTTCTTTTTCTTTTCTGAGAGGTGATGGCTTATAGAAGACTCGGAAAATCATTACTTCGATGCTTGAAGGAACAAGGAAATTATCTATTGTACTGCGTACACTTTGTTTGGGTTCAATGTATTTATCAATTACATTAACCTATGTAATTCTTATCGTGTAAAGACAGAGACAAATGTTCAACTATGAAGTTACACTTGTTCATCAACATGGTAATGGGAGTAAGGAGGAGGCACTTCTAAGTTCTAAAGCAGTAAAAATCAAGATAGATCCTGCCCCTTTCTGCTCCGAATGCAAATATGGGTGAAACAACAGTCGGTATTCAATTGAAGCAGACTGCAAACTGGATGCCACATTTAGATACTCAATATAAATAAGATGACGGTGTATGTGCTAGAGCTGAGATATTTGACACCGCAATTAATAGGTCTTTCAATTGAGGGTACTCCATTCCTTCAAAATACTTTCTAAGTTTACAGAGGAAGAATCAGTTCGCCAAAGAATGTGCTATTTTTCAATGTTATGTAACTTGTAGAACAATGAATGAATAAACATTAATACGTTCTGTAATATTTCTGCAACAGATTCACGCAGAACCAGCGCCCATAAAGACAGTTTTACTTCATACTCTAAGTTAAAAATAAAACATAAAAGTTAAAAACATGGAAAAGGAAAAGATTCAGGTATTAGAAGATGATTACATATACATACAAGTGTTGATGAATACCAATACTTTTGGGTGAATATAGTGTATTTGTACTCTTCCTGCAGCAACCTCTAAAGTGCCTCATGCCAATTACCTATGACTGCGCAGACAATCAGACTCATCAACCACCCACTTGAGCACTGCAACGGAATAAATGCAGTCAGACTTTTCAAGAACACATACACATCAAATTTGCCATCAATCCTTTACTAAGATCAAAGTTCTTTCCTAACATAACTAGAGCCACTTGCTCATCTCTCTTGAGGTACCAGTATTGTAACCCCAGATGCCATGCATATATGCTGATTAGTTGATGCAACTACCATTGTGTTAATTCAAAATGTTACTGATCACCACTATGAATTAAAAGCTTAGAAAAACCAACAAATCTCAACCATATCCCTATAAAAACAATATACCTGCAGAATCTGAGAAAAAAGAGGAAAACCAAACCTGAAAAATCTTGCAATTTAAAGAGCTCTCGCACTTTGAAGCTTGAAGTCCAAAGATTGTTTTCAAGTCTCAGCTTCAGAACTCTCTGTCTCCGAAAGAATACATCAGAATGCATGGCATTCTTGTTGGAACTCTGAAGTGGATGGGATACGATTGGTGAATATTCATTCTGTTGGCATACTAGGTGAACAACTGTCATTCCATCTTCAGGCTCAAGGGCTTGATTGGTTCTGATATATATCACTTGTTTCTTCAGCCCACTGACAATAGATCAAACACAATATGATGATGGCAGTGCAGATCAAAAGCAATATATAATGGCAGTGCAGATCAAAAGCAGTAGTCACTGATTTGGAAAGAAACAAATTATGTCTTGGGTGTCATCCATGTTCCATGATCACCCATTCAGCACATACTGAGCTGAAATATTGGTGACGTTTAGTCAGTCACATGAATTTGGTATTACAGCTACAGAATATTTCCAAATCCCATAAAATTAAAGTTAAACAGAAACCCAGCAGCAAAGAGAAGGCTATTGCATAAAGGCTATAACTTTAAGTACCCAAAAAGAGGATTTTGAGCACATACTATATTAGCAATCCTAACCCCTATCAAGCAATCAGGGGACTAGAATATTTCCAAATTCCATTAAAGCTTCACAACATAAATTTCAGAAAGAAAGAATATATTTGAAGTACGCAGAAAGTGATCCGTTCACACTCACTATGGCAATCCTAAATCCCATCAAGCAGTCAAAATAATACAGTATCTCCAAAATTCATCAAATCATCAACATGTATAGTTCGAGAAATATGAACAACTAGCAGCAAAAAGAAGGTATGGCAGAAAGAAATTTGTCACATACTCACATTGGCAATCCTAAATCCCATCAAGCAATTAAGGACCAAGAATATCAGACAAAGAGTTTTACTTTACCAAATTTAATTTAGAATCAGACACGATTTGTCTCAGTGAAAACATTGCACTTTCAAGTTAGACAAACAAAAACAGCTGCATCAAAGAGATGGTTATGTTATAAAGACTATAACTTCAACTACCCATAAACAGATCAGTCTAACATTGGCAATCCTAAATTCCTTGAAGCAATCAAGATGAGCAAGAATGTCAAATAGAAAAGTTTACTATTAATCAATGATTCAATATAGAATTAGGCAAAAAAATTCTCAATGAACTTACCCTATCGAGAAAAAGATTTTCGCCTGTTTGAATTTTGGACAGAGCCAACCTAAGCTCCTCCTGAAAAATTACAAACTAAGATAGATAAATGAAGAATGCATAACCAAATTATAATGATAAACAATAATACT
>BDJD01008447.1:16954-78237 GCA_002564525.1 Rosa multiflora | reverse complement strand
TAATAGGATGATGATGCTAAATATCACAGCAGAAAACCACAGCACACGAACACAGAATTTTATAGAGGTTCGACAAAAACTTTGCCTACGTCCTCTGTGTGATCTCTCTTGAGAATCACTAGCACTATGGAGAATAACAACTTGATTACAAGTACTTATTGAAATCCCTATGCTAATCCCCAACCTCTTTGCTAGATCTCTCTATCACCCTTGGCTCTCCCTGCCCCTGTGTTTGTATGATAACTGAGATCTCTCTTTGATCTCTTCTCTGATCTGATCTGAGGACACATTATATGAGCTCCCTGCAGCCCTATTTATAGATTATAGGTGCTGGTTACAAACATGTCACATTAGGATTCCTAAAACTATTAGAACAAGGAAAGAGAGCTAGCTTTCCTATTCCTAACTAGAATAGAACTTACTTTCCAGGTCTAAATCTATAGGAATAACTCTTCCTATTCCAAAACCCATTAGGATACTAGAAGAATTCCTGTGCGCACTAATCTTCACTTACCCATCTGGTTTTGCCTTGAATCCTAATCAATTTAGGCATATCAACGAGCCAAATTCACAACAGATTCAACATTTTCATCATCCAACGAACAATTCATCATATACAAGGAAGATCCATTTCATACTTTTACCAACAAACGGTACAAGATTCACCATCTGGTAATATAACATTATATCTCATAAAAGAACATTACTTTATGAATTATATCATGAATGAAATGATCTATAACCGGATGCTATAACTGAAAAAGTAGGGCAACAAGCACTGTGCATTCATACAGTAGGAGACTGACCACCCATTGCTTGCTCTGACCATCATAGGTCTCACCACTGTTGGGGTATATCACTATTGGTTTGCTTGTTACCTGCAAATTTGATAGGCAAAGGAACATTAATTATATGAAAATGTAAAGAGGCTAAGTTACAGCTAATTTATTCCAATTAACCAAAGATCGTACCCGTTAAGCAAGAAAAATTAAGAGAATCTTTGAAATATGTAGGAGATATTTTATCTTTTATTGAACACTGAATAAGAAAACTAGGAAGAGAAACGGATGATGAGCAAGGGAAATACATACCTTTACTTCTAGTTCATTTGCAGTCGTCTCAAATTCAGACAGATCAGCATGTACCCGATTTTGCTCGAATCTGCAACCATTCCAAGTGAAAGTTTATATTTTCCACTGCAAACAGAAGCAACAATCAAAATGTATAACATTAATCACGCAGAAGCGTTACTACTAGATAATATTAATCAAAATGTAAGAAACAAAGTGAAGCCAAATATTACTACTGGATCATATCAACCAATTTATATGGAATACCGTGATTTGCAGAGCCTTGACTGCCACCAATATTCTCCTACAACAGTGGGACTCAATTGATAATCAACGATGAAGATAATGGAAAAGTTGAGATACTTGAGACCTCAACGTATATGTCTTTAAATCGAGGATAGTCCAATACTTCCAACTGTTTTCTAAGAAAATGAACTGTTCTGTGATCACTTCATTAAACTGGCTTCTGATTGTAAATTATGATAAAATAAAACCTAAATACAAAACATAAGCGGTATGCATTATTATCCTGAAAATAAATAGTTTTAATGCTTCCTCTAAGTTACAAAAGAATGAAAAAGGAAAGGTATTTATTCTAAGAGTATAACACATATGCACTTACTCATTGATCAGTTTTGATGAATAGAAATACTTGTTGGAGAGAGCCTGATCTGCAGCAGCATGTAAAGAGACTCATCCCACGTGCTTATGAGTGAAAACCCACATCAATAACCACATATGATCGCTGCAATAGAATACAGGCAGTCAGACTTTTTCAAGAACACAATAGAAATCAAAATTGCCATCAGTTAATTAATGAAACGTATATTAATATCCAAGTTCTTTCATGATATAAATTTAGAATTAATTTCTTCTCTTTCTTACTCTGCCACTAGACCTTGTGAATGGTAATCCAGATTGGTGCTAGCTACTGAATATGAGCTGCTGAATTGATGCAAATAATTCATGCTCACTTGCATGAATCTACGACAGAGGCAAACTCCAAGGAGTAACTACTCACAGTATCAATTCCATCCTTAGAAACAATGAAACCAATTCCTTCTTCCTCAAGAAGGTCAGCACATAGCTGCCGCATCTTGAAGCGAGATACTTTGCCAAAGCGAGGCTATAACTTCTGATACCAAAAATTTGTTGTATATGAGTTTGACAAATTATTGGTCATATTTATGAAATTTGAAGTTGTACCCTGTAGAGGAAATTTTAATATGCTTGAAAAAACCTTAATAAGTACTGCTATTCTGAAATAACCTCAGCATACAACACCAGCACCATATATGCTTATAGCTCCAGCATCATGCCACTTCCTATGGCTACCTTTGCCGCAAACTCTTGATCAACCACCCCATTAGATCACTGCAATCAGTGCAATGGAAAAGACATGCAGTCAGACTTTTTTAAGAACAGATGAGAAATCTAAATTGCCATCATCTTCTGTTTTCATGTGCTTGAAGTACCAAGCATTCATTTGAATCGTATCTTATTTTGGCAGAAGGGTGTGGGAGGAAAAGAATGAGCACAATATCATTTATATAAAGCAGGGGATTCACCATCCCTTGCTTGCTCTGACAATCAGAAGAGTCTCGCCACTATATCAGTGTATGCTTGCTGGTAACCATCCAACTACATCAGCAAAGGAACATTAAACAAAAAGGTTTAAGAGCTAATAGTGCATGTTTAATTTAAACTACTTGACTAGAGATCATACCTTTTAAATAGGTAAAATCTACCAGTGAAGAAATCTTGGTAGTGTTCAGTTGATTTCAAGCAACAACTTGCTTGCATGAATCTACAACATCGGCAAACTCCAACAAGCAATAGCTACTTAAGCATCAACCCCATCATTAGAGACAAAGACCTTCTTCCCTCAAGAAGGTCAGCACATGCCTGCCGCATCATCTTGAAGTGGAATTTAGCCAAGTCAGACTAGAACTTTTAGCATATTCTTCACTGCTTGGAAGTATACCAATTATATAATACAATCCTTAGGTTTGAAAATTAAAATAGTGAAAAAGATTAACATGAAAATGTTTGTCCTTCAGTACATGAATGAAAACAAATGGCACAGAAAGAAGGGGAGGAAAAACCAAATGTCTAGAAATGTCAACCCTAGCATGCTTACTACTGCAGTTTTTAGAACAAAGAGAAAACCCTAAATTGGAATATCTTGAAAAGGAAGGAATACTCATAAAAATCTTTATTCTAACAATTTGAAACTTGAAGTTAAAAGAGCAGCATCGTTTCAAGTTGTTGCTTTGAACCACTCTAAAAGAACACATCTCAGTGAAATTTGCTTTCGCTAATGCACCTCAAAATAGACCAGAGTAAATTGTATGCACATGATATTACATGGTAATGCATGGGAGTAACAAGGCGTCAGATTCTAATGCAGTAACAGTCCAGATAGACTGCCTCATTCCGATCTAAATGCTGACTACCATAATGCATTACACAGGGCAGAACAACAGTCAGGATTTACTGCACTTGAGTTTCCCCGTGCAGCTGCAAGAGCTACCAACTTACGTTGACCATCAGCCAGTTCTCGGCTTAGGGTTTGAGCCACTGATGATGCAGAGCTAATAGCTTCCTGCAAATAACATCACAATAAGACTATAAGAGTCGCACATAAATACATGTAGATGAAACTGTACACCATAGTGAACCCAGAAGACCTGCAAAAGAAAGCAAAAGCAAAGCCAAAACATTTTCTATTCCTAGAAAGATATCAACCAGTGAGATCTTGACCGACCA
Organism: Rosa multiflora; assembly: GCA_002564525.1. Taxonomy (NCBI): domain Eukaryota; kingdom Viridiplantae; phylum Streptophyta; class Magnoliopsida; order Rosales; family Rosaceae; genus Rosa; species Rosa multiflora. The sequence goes on along the minus strand of BDJD01008447.1, from coordinate 74,398 downwards.
GAAGAAAACCTTGTGTCTAGAACCCAACACAGACTCATCCTTTCAGTCATCAACTCAAAAATACTACTCTTTGCAGGTAGAGAACATTAATACTTCGAGATTCAAAACATAAACACTAGTGGAGCAGCATTACACATTCCAGTTCTGCAGTATCAACCTATGACCAGTTACATAAATACTAGTGCACCCCACAAGAAGCTCTACAGTCACTGTGAGCAGATAACAATTCCTAACGAGCTACCAATCTTCATTCCCCTTTTTCTTATATAGAATCAAAGACCCCAAACATTATAATTCTTGAAAGCATAAGCGATGAAAATTTGTCAATAAAAAAATTAATAAAAGAGAAGAAGCTGGACAGAGTAAAAGCATACACACCCTTAAAGCATAGGCCAACGGTGAATGTGCAGACTCAAAATGCTGCTGAGCCACAGTTGCATGTTCAATCATTACTTTCTGGAATGTGGCATCACTGGCATCTACTTGCTCAAACATGGCTTTACATGACTTCTCAAAGGCAGGTACTACTGAAGCTTCCATGCTAGACTTGAGAGCATCCTATGTGAAAAGGGTTATATATATCATTAGTTAAAAGGTTTACTGAAGCAAATCAAACGCGTGTTAGATATTCAAATCACTATCATTAATGCAAAGAAATTAAGTCACTATCACATTTAGACATACCTGAAGAGCTTGTTTACCCGATGTTTGAAACTGCGCCTCAATTTGCCTGGGTACAGTAGCTTCAGGTTTTGGGTTAGCTGATTTTTCCAATTGATTAACTGCTTTATCTCCCATCCTCTCTGCAGCACAGGCATCAATTAGATAACTAAAGCCAATTTTATAAAGGAACAAGCCAGATCATCAAAATTCTTACCTAAAAGCAATCAGATATAACCAAAGGTATTGTTTTCTCTGTAGCTGGAGTGATTGCACGAACAGAAGCTATTTCATTTTTTTACCATTTTCTCTAACATGACCGGAAAGTCCTTGTTCACAATCAAACCAGTTACTTGTTGAGTACGGTCTCACAATAATTTCTCATTCCTTGCATTCTCTTCTTGAGACAGAGCCCTCAAAGCAATATTATTGGCCTTTACAGCCTTCTCCATACTCCGACCGAGAGCCGCTTCTAATCGTTTGCCTTCATTTGTAATTGGGACGGTAACCATCATTGTCATCTGCTTTTGCAATTCTTTTCGCATAGTCATTAGCTGCGCATAGACCAAAAGCCATACTTAATAGAAAGGATAATGGACATAAAAACAAGTTTGATTACACAAAACACAACCATTACATACGCAAACATAAAACCTTTTGCTCTTGCCAAGATATAGGCAGGTGAAATGTGGACAAGAAAAATCATAGGATTAATTTCAGTTTACCCTCTTGAGGTTTGGGGTGTCATCATTTCACCCCCTCTACTTTCAATTTTGAATTTTCACCCTCTAAACTTTCCAATTTCAATCAGCCGTGTCCAATTTCTACTATTCCATCCAAATTGGACATTAAGTTTGACTTTTGAGGGCTAAAATGGTCATTTCAACATTAAAAAAATTAAAAAATTAAAAAATTAAAAAATTAAAAAATTAAAAAATTAAAAAATTAAAAAATTAAAAAATTAAAAAATTAAAAAATTAAAAAATTAAAAAATTAAAAAATTAAAAAATTAAAAAATTAAAAAATTAAAAAATTAAAAAATTAAAAAATTAAAAAATTAAAAAATTAAAAAATTAAAAAATTAAAAAATTAAAAAATTAAAAAATTAAAAAATTAAAAAATTAAAAAATTAAAAAATTAAAAAATTAAAAAATTAAAAAATTAAAAAATTAAAAAATTAAAAAATTAAAAAATTAAAAAATTAAAAAATTAAAAAATTAAAAAATTAAAAAATTAAAAAATTAAAAAATTAAAAAATTAAAAAATTAAAAAATTAAAAAATTAAAAAATTAAAAAATTAAAAAATTAAAAAATTAAAAAATTAAAAAATTAAAAAATTAAAAAATTAAAAAATTAAAAAATTAAAAAATTAAAAAATTAAAAAATTAAAAAATTAAAAAATTAAATAAAACGAAGAAACAGAAAAAAAAAAAAAAAAAAAAAAAAACTAAAAACTAAAAAACAGAATTTTTTTTTTTATAAATTTTTTTTATGTTGAAATGACCATTTTAGCCCTCAAAAGTCAAACTTAACATCCAATTTGGACGGAATAGTAGAAATTGGACACGGCTGATTAAAATTAGAAAGTTTAGGGGGTAAAAATTCAAAATTGAAAGTACAGAGGGTGAAATGATGACACCCCCAAACCTCATAGGATAAACTGAAATTAATCCAAAATCATATTAATATACCGTTTCACCAAATAATAAAAGACTTGAAGACGGACTCAAATGGCAGTAGCATAACTTTGGAAAGGCTACTAAGCCTGCTTTACAAAGGTTAAGCTGAAAATAGTTGGTACGTCATAGACAGGGGCGGATCCATGTGGAAGGCTCTATGGGCTGGAGCCTAGACAATATTTTGGGCCAAAAACCCTTAAGTATATGTATATATTTACCTTCAGCCCATACTAGCCAAAGAAAGAAGAAAAAAAACTTATCTGCAGGTCGCGTACTCCCACAGCAACAGCCCACAGCAGCTCACTACTCAGACCTCAGGTCAGTGGCGCAGAAACTACGCAGCCCACGCCAAAGAACTCGGCAACGCCGTCCCCAATTAAGGTCCCCTCTTTTCTTCTCTTTCCACTCTTTTCTGCATCTCATTTTCCTTCTCAATTTCCAATCTTGATTCGGATGATCCGTGAAGGAGCCTGTGCTTTTTCTCAAACCGACGTCTTCTTACTTGGAAAACGGAGGCACCATCGAAATCCCTCACCCTCTGGAGTCGTTGGACCATGAGGTGGAGGCGTGGAGCTGCTGTCATCATATCCAAGAAAGCTCGCGAATCGCGATGTTCCTCAGGCCAAGGCCATGGATTACGTTGGTGGTAATTTCTTTTATTGATTGTTGTATTTACTAATCGATTGATTCTTGTGTTAATTTGATTTTAAAAAGATGATCTTGTTTGAGTTGGAATCTGATTAGTGACAATCACATTGTTTAAGGTTATGCACTTGCTCTTGATATGACTGACATAGAAATTCAAGCTACTGCTAAGGTAATCATCATAATTTGTAGTGTGAATTGATGCTATACTTATAAATCATAGTGTGAGGCTATACTTTAGATAGCTATTGAGTTATGATCAATTTGTCAATATACGGTGCACCGTTTTCCATATAAATCTACGGTTCCCCCCCCCCCCCTTCTCTTCAAAGTGTAATCAAAGAAGTGTATGCACTAGGATATGCTTGGTAGAGGCAATAAATATTGGATGAAAATCTTTAATAAACCGAGAGGTACCTTAATCTTTATATAAACTGTGTAAAACACCAGCAAGTTAACTCCTTTAGTGTGTTCCTATGAAGTATTCTAGCACATCAATTCAAATTTTAGACCTGCGATCTTGTTTAGGATGTGTGTGGTTTTAACATGCTTTGCTCTATATTCCAGTGCATCAGTTCAAATTTTAGACCTGCGATCTTGTTTAGGATTTGCTTTTGGTAATTCTGTTTTCATGTGGGTTCCGAACCTCAAAAAAATAAAAAAAGATTAGTGTACTTCTAATTAGCCTAGACAAGTCTCGGATCCTGGATCTGCCACTGGTCATAGACACATGCAAGATAATTGAATTTCCAAATTCTTCAGCACTCACCTGATTCATCATATCCTGCCCGGCCATAATTAGAGGAAATGCAGCTTCTCCGGAGGGGGGACTTAAACTCCCACCTGCTTCATTGGACGGCTCTATTGAGTTGAGCACACCTGGTGATGGGGAAGATAGACCTGATGCTTGCATATTTTTCCATTTATGTTTTCTCGACTTTGCATTTGGTGTTTGTAGTTGTGGCGTGGTTGTGGCGGTAGCTGACCAAAATACATCTTTTGTAGAGAGATCCTGGTCTTCCTCTCCAGAATGAGGCTGGGCTAGTGGTTCTGACATGCTGGCACCATCACCTTGCTGAGTTTCATCTGTAATATAAGATTCTGAGGATATTGCACAGCAATCCCGAGCCATCTCAATTCCAAGATCTGATGTCTGGGAACAAAAGAACTTTTCCTTATTTTCTGAAACAGCATTTTGGAGTTCCCGTTGAGAGCCAAATTCATCAATTTGAGTATATCTGGCTTCACCCACAACCTTAACTTCCATCTCAGGATTACCCACGTCACTTTTAACAAACACATCTTGGATTTTTGCATCCCCCTCAGTGTTGCTGTCAATTGGGTTTGTATTTTCAGAGGATGAAGCAGCCATTAAAATCTCAGAGGGAGTTATTAAATGGGTTGGATATTTGAACATGTGGTAGGAGGATTGAGCACACTAGATACTTCATCTTGTGCAATTTTCAGCTCATCATTCCTTGAATCATCATCGAGTGCAGGCATATCAGACTTGAACTAGCAGTATTCATCTGCCTGTCAACTGCATACTCATTAACGTGTTGGTCACGACCATGGTCACTGCTATCTGTCAGGCTTCTTAAACCAAAAAGTTTCCCTGACAACCTAGGACTCAAAGGAAGAGGTTGTGGTGCTAAAAAAACAGCATCAGCATCACTAGTCTCTGGTGCCAATGCAACAGGTTTTGATTCCATAGACGAAGTGGTAATATCTTTTGAATTGGCAGCACCAACCAAACCGGTGCGCACAAGATACCTCAAGGCAATTGCACCCTCAGAACTAGTAGTTTGTATGGTTGGTTTCGGTGCTCTATTAGTTGACACCGCCTCAGTTGCATCATGTGAAACACTGGAATCTGACTTTTCTAAACCTGAATTCCCAATGGGGGAGGTAAGCACTTGGCTAAGTCCAAAGCATACTTTTGAATGGCTGGTGTTCGGACACAATAAATTTGTTCACCATGAGGTGATATACTTGTCCTAGTCAAGCTCAAAATAGGCATTAATTGTAACAATAAATTCTGCTATGTAATCTATGCGTGAAGATGCTGGCTCACCACCAAAGTCTAAGTGCACAGCATATGGCTATGTTTGGTATGGTTGGGCTTTTCAGAAAAGCTGGGTTCTGCTTATTTCTGAGAATAAGTGGCTAAAAAGCAAAGTAGCTGAGTGTTTGGTAAACTGGCTTTTTATAAGAGTTGTCAGTAGCAAAAGATGTGGCAAAGTGTTTGGTAAACTCAAACTGGCTTGTGCTTTTTGTTTGTGGAATTACCAAATTGGACATGAGAAATTATTTTGCCTTGACTATTCGGTAATATAATGTTGTTCAAATGCTCTTGTTATTATTTTTAATCTTTATTATGTCCTTATCAATTTTTGTTAACTTTCAATTTTTATAAATTATGGTGACCATATGATTAATATTGGACAATTTTAAAAACAACTTATATAAATATATTAGTAACATTAATAACAATTGGTTTCTAGTTCGTATTAAGTAACCACAAAAAAAAATTATAACATATTCAAATGTGCACGCGCACTCATCAAACTTTGAGTAATGCTATGCCTTATTGTTTCCGTTTCTTGTGCACCATGACCATGATATTAACAGTATCATTAATAGTTTCCGTAACAATGTTACAACAAAATTTCCTAGGGAAAAAGCACTTATCAACAGATTTTCTGGCAATAATTTACAAATTCATCTAGGCGTTCCATGTGAAACAGATTACAACAAAAGCATCGAACACTGCTTACAGGACATACTTGGTCTTTTGGTCAATAGTTTTACATGCTCAGTTTTGTCACCAGTGAACTATATATATCTAACAAAACCTCCTACTTCTAGTAGCATCTCGGTCTTCAAGAACTCTCAAGAATGATCTACTTGCAAGGTGCTTCGACGCATATGTCATGAAAGATGCCAAGATTAGGCCTCCCACAACCATTAAACCTAACCTGTCAAAGATTATATAAATCTGTCAGTTCTTGCTCCTTAAAGTGTATATGAGCCCACAAAACAAGCAACTGGATAATGCACTTCAAGTCTTTACATCAGAGGATGGAACATGAGTACAAACTTGGCTCATGAATGAAGACTGTTAAAGACTATAATGATAGATACAACTTTAAGAGCTGGTACCATGAGTGATAAGGTTACGCTATTAAGTCACATGAATTTAATGTATCAATCCCATTGACGTATGCTTAAAATCATTTCAAAAGGATCCTTAAGAAGACGCGATGGCCTGAGCAGTTAGGGATGACAGTAGCAAATCTTCTGGAGTCAACTTATCACTTCCATTTTAGAGCAGCCAAAGCTTTTGCAGCCCTGCTAGTCATGGTGTCTCCTTTCAATCCGTAGACATTCAACTCTAAACAAACCTGAAATCATCATAAGGTACCTAATAAATGTGGATTTGAACTGGGAGAGAAACCCCAAAAGAACAAAGAAAACACAGACAAACAGAGAAAGAGAGAAACCTGGTGAGGAAAAGGTGCAACACCTGAAAGTGTTGAGCTGGGAGAAGGACATGGTTTAGAGATAAGGCTTTGAAATCTAACTCTGTATTTGAAATGGGGTGCTGTATATTTTTATACAAAGTGTAAGAATGGGAATAAAGATGGAATCAGATACAGGCAAGAAGAGACACAAGACGACAAGTATCTGTGTGCGTTTTTGTTTGTGCTCTCAAACTCTGTCAAAGGAATAGGTGGATGGTTCTTTTGTGTTGCAGCCTCGGAGGTATCTTTTATAGTACAGGAAAGTAAGGCTGAGGATATACCAAAAGAAAGTAAGGCTGAGGATGTATTTTAACAGAGATAGATGAAGAGGTAACAAATAGATGTATGCAAAAGAAAATAAGTCATGGTTTCATAGTAAAGTTTAATAATTCTTTTCTTTTATATAGCTTGAGATCTAATTGTAAGAATTCAGAATAATTTTGGGATTAATGAAGTATTAAACAAAGCATGGTTTCATGTGGCTGGAACAACAACTAATACCAAAGTCTGACACCTTTGCAGAGAGTTAAGCCAGTTGGTGTTAACTATGGACTTGGATTAACATGAGAAACTGAAACAAGTCAAGAGAAAGAAGAGAAAACTGAATCCAGATTTATCCATATATTTAGGAGGAATAAAACGCATTAACCAGACTACTTCATGAAGATAATGAGCCTGAGCCAAGTTTTATAATCACTCAGAGATTTTGGTGTTTGCAAAATAAACCTATTCATGTTTAAGAAAATAAAAACAAGAAATCAATTCATCCATGTTTACGAAATCTATATAAACACCAAATGGGATTGGCCTAGTAACACATGACAAACACCACAGAACCAATGCTTTTGTCAAACCAGTATTCCTAATTCATACCTACACTAACACATCAGCAGGACATCAGAAAACATTTAGCTGACTCTACTCCTAATTTGAAAGGCTTCACTTCAACAATATTTTTTTTGTTGAAAGGCTTTGCAAGTTCTTTTATAAATCAAACATTGTTGTATATCTGAAGACTGGTGATGGATCCACACAGTCATGTAGCAAAGATATATGAACATATTGAGTATTCCAAGAATGTCAAATTAGATTAAAATCTTAACCTCAATAAGGTCCCAATGCCTTATCAAACGTACACATATACAAAGATAAGAACAAAACAAAACAAACACCAACAAAAGGATGCACATGATAAGAGTCGAAGCAACTAAATCATCTGATTGCCTAAACTGTGAAATGTATGTTTGCTCATCAAGGATCTCAATACAGTTTGGCTTTCCAGGATTCTTAGATTCTGGAGGCAACGGAAAACCCTACCGCCATGTCATGGCTTCAACAAAGCCTTTCTTAATGAAATCCCCAATTTTTCCGATTCGGCAGTTTATTCTATGCTATTATTTACCCCAAATTTGGAATTTGAAGATAGAGAGAGATGGTTACCTCCGAATTGAAGCGAGAAGACAGAGAAAATTGAAGCGTCTCCGCTCTCCAACCGTCTGTGCGTCGAAGGTTGTTTTGCATCTGTGAGTGGAGAGCGGCTTCTCTTCTTCAGCAGGCTGTGCGTAAATTGTTCAAGAAAGGGAGGGCAACCACTGGTATTATCAAAGATTCATTTATCTACAGTGAAGCGCTACAGTTGCACCGTGCGGCTTCTGGCTTCCAAAAGCAGGGGTCTCCAGGCTTCTGCTTTTCGGTGGAAAAAGCCATGGCTTCTGTTAGAAGCCGGCTGAAGGAGGAGTTACCAAACGTAAAAGGGTGCAGTGCTTATAAGCGGGGGAGCAAAAAAGCCCCCCCCAAACGCAGCCTATATAGCATTCTTCTTAGCATTTGCAAGTAAAAGAAGGCCAGCTTATGACAATGCTATGACTTGATTAAAGAATGCATCCTCAACTCGAGTTTGAGCATAGCTCTTTAACTCTAAGGTCTGGGTACATTTCCATGACTCAGCGTCTCAGCATCATTGGGAAGCAGCCGGCCTTCTTCACTCGCTGAGGACCAGATCTTCACTTCCTGATTAAGTGGGCCCTGTAGAATGGATTCATGCAATTACACTTCAATACACTAGGACATGCGTAGCCATCATCATTAGGCAACAAAATCACAGACAAAACCTTATGATACAATGTAAACAAATCAATGATCACTTACCACTGTTAAATATGATGTGATCAGGCCTGTCGGGAGCTGTCATAAATGTAGACGAATAAACAGGAAGGCCATCATAGGGTCTCAGTACTAAAAGTGGTTGTGACTTGCGATCTTCCCAGATCTTTATCTGTATCAGGATATGACCAAATGTATGAGTCCAAAAACTTATATTAATCAAGAATATTGGGAAAAATGTTTATGCTTTTGTGTCTTTGTGTATAAATAAAATATATGTGCCATAACATGTTCATGTATTAGAACCCATGGCCAACTCTAACAAAATTAAAATAAAATAAAACAGCCACCCTAGTTGTCCCATAAATGATGTATTATCTTCGAAGAAGTTAAACTGCAGTATGGTGTAGGAAATGATTTTACAAACCCAAATTTTGTAGAAACACAACACGTTGGTGTCAATTGGCAGAACTTGGCCACAAGAAATTAGAAAGAAAATTTTCACATGTATAGAAAAATCTTGCTCAAACCTATACTGAATCCAAACAACTCACAAACCAAACAGTCAATTAGGAATCATAAACTAGTTGATTACCTACTTAACCTTGTTCACTAACAATATTTGTATTGTTCATAAAGAAGATGGCCTCTTGAATGAATTTGAAATTGCATGAACCACTATTCCATTTCTAATAGTATCATACTGTGTACTAGGTTTAGAAAAATTGCCAATCTCCTTACAATGTGGTATAGCTTACACTATTACAATCTCTTACAGCACTATTTCTTCACTTTTTCCTTATATTTGTATATGAGTTTTGGCAGATTATTGGCAATACTTGTTTATGAAATTTCAGTTGTAATCTGTAGAGGAAAATTTAATGTATTTGTGGCATGCACATATACTAGGAAGATTTTTCTTAAAGTGATGCATTTCATATTCCATATGCTTAATCCATGGACCATGTGGACAATGCAACATCATGCCTTTTTAACATTGAGAAGTTTCGATAAAATTGTAAACAATAACATATGGGCGCTTGAGAGCCAGAATTACTAGGATAAGAGCATAGGCAAGATACAACTAGAGGAGAATAGCATATACCTTTGCTTTTAGCTCATTTGCGGTCATGTCAAATTCAGCTAGATCAGCAATCACCATATGTAGCCAACTTGGCCACAGTCTGAAACCTTTCCAAGTGCAAAAACTATAGTCCCCACTGCAAATGGAATAAACAAACAAACTGCATGATATCAATCACCTACCAACATAGTAACAAAATGAAAGTAAAGAAAATGAACCAGAGGTTAGCTTGAAAGAATCTCCATGATCATATGCTTCTGCATTTTATCATATCATGTGCTAGCATCACTGCATTCTTAAAGATTCACAAAGTTCCGTTCATTGTTTCTTAAATGTCTCAGTTCTAGCTAGGAAATTGTGTAGTTTATTCATATAATTAAAGTCCGAAACAGGAAGTAATTCATATCAATTCTGGTTTGAAGCAAGCATATTCCAGAAAGAAAGAAAGAAAAAGAGATAGATGGAAAGCCATTTTGTTCTCTTCTGAATGATTTAATCACATAGTTTAAGGATGAATTTGATTTTTTTTTCTCTCTTTCCTTGTATTAGCTATTTCAGAGTAGTAAAATCAAGGATTAATTAGGATTAAATTCTGTTTACTACGTACCCTGTACTTTCAAGGGTTCGTCAATTCAGTCCCTGCACTTTTAATTTAATCAGAAAAGTCCTCGCACTCTCCAATTTCATCAAATCAATCCATTCCGTCAATTTTCACTGTTAAGGTGCTGACGTGGCACTTTTTCACAGGGAAATTCCCAAAATACCCATACAAGTATAAACACAAACTCTCCTTATTCTCCGTCCTTCCCTTGTTCAATTCTCAACCAACTTCCCAAGATCGATCCCCACTACTAGCTCACTTGGAAGGTCATACTGAAATCAAATGCATACCAAAACACATCAAAAACTCCAAATATGAACTCATCCAAGCAAGAGTACTGAAATCAAGAGCAACTCACAAAGACAAAACCCCCAACACCCAATGAGAGGCCTCTGTGCTTTGAACACCATCAACCTAAAATACACATGACCAGAAACTCAGAAAACAAGCCCAGAATGAACCATTTAGTAAGCAAAACACAAAACAAGAAATTTGGCTCATCATTTTGTTTAGTATAAACACAAACTCACAAACAAATGTGGCCAACCATAGTTGATCATACCCCAGCAACCATCCTCATCCTCCTCAGCCAGATGCCCCACCTCTCCGACCCCAAAGTCATAGCCGCCATGACCCGCGCTGTCTCCGACGTCACCCAGACCCACTCCGTCCTCAACGCCCTCGGCGATCGTCCCGACCACAACCTCCTCCCGCAACCACACCCTCAACGGCGATCCAAACTCTCCCTCATCACCCCCTCCGAAATCGCCTCCGAATTCTCCCACCACAACCCCAACTTTGCCCGATCAACAACTGCAGCTTCGGGTCCTGCCCCGACTCCATCATCCTGCCTCCTAGAGTCCAAGTAGCAGCGTTTGCAGGGGGCGCACTGGAGCCAAACGACGTCGGAGCCGGTGTCGAGGACCATGTAAAGGTAATTAGGGGGAGTGTCGATGCCGATGCGGTTGAGGGAGAGGTGAGGGAGGTGAAGCAGAGGGTGTCGCGGTGGAGGCAAAGGTGGAAGAGCTGGGAGATGGTTTGGTTGGAGGAGAGGGCATCAAGGTGGTGTAGTTGGAGGGAGATAGAATCTAGGTCGGGTTCGGAGGTGGCGGAGAAGGATTCGGGTTAGGGGAAAGTAGGGGCGGAGGGGAAGGGGGAGAGGAGGAGGGTCTGGTGGTCAAGGGCGACAGAGAAGGAGAGGAGAAGAGTGAAGGTGATGGAAAAGAAGAGATGGGTTTTCTTTTTCTCCTCCATTTATTTGGGTGGAGAGAAGAGAGAGAGAAAGGGAAAGAGGATTTGGGGAAGAAGAAGTGGGAGAGAGAGTGAAGCATGCTTCTGCAAGAAGAGGCTTTGAGTAGGGGTATTTTGGGAATTTCCCTGTGAAAATGTGTCACGTCAGCACCTTAACAGAGAAAATTGATGGAATAGTGACAGAATGGATCGATTTGATGAAATTGGAGAGTGCGAGGATTTTTCTGATTAAATTAAAAGTGCAGGGACTGAATTGACGAACCCTTGAAAGTACATGCAGGGTAGTAATTTCAATGCTTTGTGTGCTGTAACCACTAGTTACTGCCTAAAAAGAGTGCATGGACTATACATATTTCTGACTGCCAATGCATACATCACTTTGAATGTACCATGTAGTGCTTATAGTGAGTAACTTGACTGGGCCATATATTTGTTCAATTCTGGAATAACAGTTGCAAGTCAAAATAGGCCGTATTTAGTTAATTGTACATGATGCACATGGTTACAAAGTTTGAAATTCTAATGCAGTAACAAACAAGATAGATCTGCGCTAAAAAAAAAAGATGAATATATGAACTTACAGATTGATGAGTAAATAGCAGATGAAGACAGCCTCAAAACAAGGTCATACCCAAACCTGAGAAATGTTGAAATCTTTCTGAATAGGAGGTGGGATTTCAAACCTCTGTGTCTCAACTAAATGATATTATTGTCTAAACTCTGAAGTGGATGGTTCAGAGTTCAAAGAGAATCACTGGTCTTGATCACCTTTAACTGCGGCACGATGTTTTGCTGGTTCTGAAAACAGAGAAAGCCTTAACAACTCAGTTGGTTCCTCATGGTGTTGAAGCTGCGGAGAAATAGGAAGCTCCTGCTGCTCTCGTTGATGGCATTCGTTTCTTTCATTCGCAGACGAAAGAAACGAATGCCAGTGTATCCAGCCACAGTGATGGGTCTGCAGGTAAGGGATCATGCGGATTGGGGAGATAGCCATTTCATGAGCAGAATGGACCATTGATGCTTTCCCCCCGGCGGCAATGCGTTGTCGTTTCGGAGGATTCACTGGTGTTGGGGATGGTTCTTCCGTAGTGTGGTGTCGTTTTGGAGCTTCGAAAGACAAAGAAAGCCCTGATGACGGAGTTGGCTCTTCAATTGACGGCGACGCCGCCTCTATCACAACTCCACGATTTGTCAATGTTGAGAATCTCTCATTCAGTAATTCACAACCTCTTATGTTTCGGTAAGCGTTTGGTGGAAGCTCCGGAATTCCTCGGAGTCTCTTGCAATCCTCCAATTCAAGCATCCGCAAGTTGACAAATTTGGTGAGGCAAGCAGGAAGACTAACAAAATTGTTTCTTGACAGATTAAGCCACTGTAATGTTTCCCAGCAATCAAGAGTCATCAGGAAATCACAATCTGATATTGAACTGCATCCTGCAATACTGAACACACCTAGCTGGGGAAGCGATAGTGAGCAACCATCGACATTCAAAATTTTGGTATTTGTTGGAAATCTGACAAGTTTTGAGCATTCACCAAGATCAAGAAACCATAAATTTTGCAACCCATAAATGCTGCATGGTAGAGTTGTGAGATTTTTGCATTCAGTAAGATCCAAATATTCAAGCCCAATGAGATTTTTAATTGACTCATCCAATTCTCTTATGGCACTGCCTTTAAGAGAAAGTAGTCTCAAGGAATCCATCTTTACTAGAATTTTTGGAAATGTAGCCAATTTTGAGCATCCACTCGCTGCAAGACTCTTTAGACTGTGCAACTCATAAATATTATACGGCAGAGTTGTAAGATTTTGACAATTCCATAGATCCAACTCTTCCATCCCAATGAGATCTTCAATTGACTCATCCAATTCTCTTATGTCACTGCCTATACGATAGAGTCGTCTCAAGGAATCCTTCCTTAGGTCAACGACGCTTGGTGGAAGCTCTGGAATTCCTCTGAGTCTCCTGCAACCCTCCAAGTTAAGCATCCTCAACTTGACAAATTTGGTAAGGCAAGCAGGAAGACTAACAAAATTGTTTCTTGATAGATTAAGCGACCCTAATGTTTCCCAGCAATCAAGAGTCATCAGGAAATCACAATCTGATAATAAACTGCATCCTGCGATACTGAACATGTGCAGCTTGGGAAGTGATAGTGAGCAACCATCGACATTCATAATTTTGGTATTTGTCGGAAATTTGACAAGTTTTGAGCATTCACCAAGATCAAGGAACCCTAAATTTTGCAACCCATAAATGCTGCACGGTAGAGTTGTAAGATTTTTGCAATCAGTAAGATCCAAATGTTCAAGCCCAATGAGATTTTCAATTGACTCATCCAATTCTCTTATGTCACTACCTTTAAGAGAGAGTCGTCTCAAGGACTCCATCTTTACTATAATTTTTGGAAATGTAGCCAGATTTGAGCATCCTCTTGCTTCAAGACTCTTTAGATTGTGCAACTCATAAATATTATACGGCAGAAATGTAAGATTTTTACAATTCCGTAGTTTCAAATCTTCTAGCCCAATAAGTAGTGTAAAGGACGAATGCAATTCTTTAATGCAAGTGTCTGATAGATTCAAAATTCTCAAGGAAACCATCTCTTCCCCAACTTCTGAAAATTCCTCAAGCTTGCAATGGCTAATAGAGATTGTTTCTACAGATTTCAAGTTGATTTTTTTTGGAAACATAATAAGATCATAGCAATCGTCAACATTCAAGGTAATAAGCTTATCAAGCAATCCAACAGAATCAGGAACCTCAACTAAACTGGTACAATCATATAGATATAACTCTTTCAAGTTAGGGATTCCACTGAAGTCTGGGAGTTCCTTTAGGGATGTACAACCTCTTAAATTCAAGGTAACAAGGTTATGAAGGAATCGAATTGAATCAGGAACCTCAACTAAACTGACACACCAAGATAGATCCAACTCTTTCAAGTTAGGAATTCCACTGAAGTCTGGGAGTTCCTTTAGGGATGTACAACCACTAAAGTTCATACATGTTAGCCTTGGAAAATTCTGTATGGCAAAAGAAAAAGGAAAAGATCAACCAAGTTGATGTAGTAATTTACGACACAGTTATCTATTACTTATTTTTAATTAAAGAAGTCTTGAAACAAAATGAATAATTAGAAATATGTACCTTACGTCCCTCCCATAGTCGTGTGATTTTGTGGCTGCTCGAAATATCAAGATTTACAAGTTTCCTTGCATGAAAATCGGATGGAAAAGATTGCAACGGACATGTTGGCCAATCAAGCCACCTCAACTGGTTGGAGAGATAATCAATATCTCCAGAAAGGGATTCATATTTCATCATTCTGCTAATAGAAATATATCTAAGCTTCTCCATCCCTGAGAAGCTTTTAGCATTTAGAGATATCGTAGAACATCGCCATGGGACTTGAATGCCTTTAACTTCCTTTGTTCCCTACGGTAAAAGAAAGCAAGCTTATTAACCTAGCAAAATTTATGGTTGCAATTTCTATTCAGACCAAAAAATATATATATAGTTTCAATTGGAAGCACAAGTACTGCTTCAATACAATTTTCTTCAAGGTCTCAATTAGAAATTATATTCAATATAAAATGCTTTCCGAATTAAAAAACACAAAACATTATTAATATACTTACTGTATTATATGTTAAAACTTCGTTGATATCTTCTTCACTCCACACTCTGCTGCGCTTCCCGGGTTCCTCAGGTGACACGTGATACACTATGTCTTTACCCATTTCTTCTATCAAGTCATGCATCCAAATGTGATCTTCTCTGTCAATTCTTATCAAGGCTTTTTCTTGCAGTCGTGCAATACCAATCACCATAGTTTTGTGGTCGTAGCAAGCTTCTAGTATTGGTTTCACATGGGCTGCATGCTTACCTTTAAAGAAGCAAGCAATATCAAGAAATAGTTCTTGCAAATCCTTTTCTAGAGCATCATAACTTAGTTTGAGAACTTTCTGTATATCTGCATGAGGACCTCCTTTACAACAACCTATTGTAGCTTTCCACTCCTCTATGCTTCTATCAAATAGATGGGAGCCTAAAACTATCAAAGCTAATGGAAGGCCTTGGGCATAGCGTACCGCACGTCGTGCAAGTTCCAGGTAAGCATGTGGAGGTCCATTACTTTTGAATGCATTCAGGCTAAACAACTCCAAAGCTTGATCATCATCTAAAATTTTGACCTCATATACTTCATTAACTTGATGAAGAGTTAGACAACGTTTATCTCTTGTTGTTATGAGAATTCTACTGCCCGGGGCAAAACAATCAGGGGATGGAACTAAGCACTTTAATTGGCTAGAATGAATCACGTCATCGATGATTAAGAGAATTTTTTTATTTCGCATTCTATTTCTTATCAAACTGACTCCTTGATCAACACTACTCACCTCCAAAGTTGTGTCCCCTAAAATATGACACAAAAGTCTCCTTTGCAATTGAGTTAGGCCATTTGATCTAACCTCTGCCAAGAAACAGCTGCCCTCAAACTTATGACGGATTGAATTAAACACATCCTTGACAATTGTGGTCTTTCCTATTCCACCAGGCCCCCATATGCCTACCATGTTATTCTTCTCGGCATCTAAAAGTCTGCTGACATCTTGTCTACAAGACTTTAATCCAATTGGATGTTCAGCAACATCCAAGTCATATGAAGTGTTTACCACTCGGGCGGACAAGTCCCCAACAATCATCTTGATAAATTCAGCTTCGGACCTATGAATTTAAAAGTGTATATACAAAATTAAATAAAGTAGAAGACCAATGGTTTAAAGCTGCACGTCTTCAAAAAAATATTTAACTAACTAGCTACTGGGGTTTTGGGTAAAAAACATACCGGTCTTCCTTGTAAGTCCATCCAGACAAATTTGCTGCATCTGAAAGAGCTTCCGTCCATTTGCCAATGCTATCCTTGTATTTGGGTTGATCAAGCATGGCAAATGCGTCACCGAAAGCATCCGTTTGGTGTCGTACATGTGAGGGATCCACCTTGTAGAAAACTGGTATAACCTCTTGTCCAGATGTTCTGCATTCAAGTATCCTGACGAGTTCATCCAAACACCACCTTGAGGAAGCATAGTTTTGAGAGAAGACAATGATTGAAACTCTGGACTCCTCAATTGCTTTGAGAAGAGCCGGTGATATTTCTTCTCCTCTTCTAAGCTTATCAGCATCTCTGAAGGTCTGAATTCCCCTGTCAAACAAAGCGGTATACAAATGATCTGTAAAATTAGAACGCGTATCCTCGCCTCGAAAACTCAGGAACACCTCGTATGTGTAATGATTTTGGTGATCAGTAGAAGAACGTGGGAGAGAAGAAGATGAAGAACTGGCTGCTGCTTCATTGGTCAGAGAAGCCATATTCTGCTTGCTTAATTTGCTGTTTCTGTTGAGTGTTGCTTGGTGCCTGCTGCAATGTGAATGGGAGGTTGAAAATGACTAAATCAGCAGCTCTGTATTGACCTGCTTCTGCCTTGTTCTTTCTTTGCAATTTCTCTTTTAGTGTACACTCACGAGGCGCACTTGCCAAGGAGTTTCTCCTTTCACAATTTCTTTTTAGACTTGGACTAAAATTATCTTGGAAGACTCTGTTTCTTTTTTCTTTTTTCGTTTTTTTAGAGGTGATGACTTTGAAGACTTGGAAGACTCTTTTGTCCTTTTTCTCTTTCTTTACTCGGAGATGACGACTTGGAAGACTCGGAAATATCTGGGAAAATTCTGCAGTCTTTCCCACAAACCACTTCCTTACCTGATCATCAATTTTCTCCGAAAACGGTGGGACCAATTCACTGTTGGCAATGACAATGCATACGTCATACCTTTGACTAATGGGGCAAGGCGCACTTGCGAGGCCGCTGCTTCTTCTTTCACTTCTTCTTTTTGACTTGGATTTGGAACTCTTTTCAGAGGCGATAACTTAGAAAACTAGGAAAAGCATTACTTTGATGCTTGATGGAACAAGGAAATTATCTAGCGTTTGGGTTCCATGTATTTTCTATGAAGTAGATTGCATTTAAAATCGTATGGTAATTTCAAGGACGCACTACAGAATGCTAGCGAAATTTAACTTCGAAAAGTAACAAAAGCACTGTTATTCGATGTGAAACAACCTCACCAGTCACCATACAACAGCAGCACCATGGTGATAGTAATTTGCTACTTCCTTGGAGTTACAAAACAAGGAAATGAAAAAGACACATGCCCTTATTCCTAGCATCGGTTACAAGTATTAACATCTCATTTTCAGAACTCAACTAAGCGTCGTTAACTGCAGCAGACTTGTTACAAAGAGCCTTAGATATTGCCCTTATGGTATTTGGAGTTGTGAACAGGGAAGCCCCAGCCTCATGCCACTTCTCTATGACTATTTCTGCAAACTCTTCATCAACCCGCCCACTCGATGGCTACAATGCAAAGCACATGAAGTCAAGGCTTTTTCACAAACATGTTAATTCAACATTTTCATCATCCATGGAACAGTTTATTATAAACAATTCAAGGAAGATCGGTTTCATATTTTTACCAACAAATGTCACAAGATTCACCATTTGGTATTATAACATTATATCCAACAAGAAGAACATTACTTTGTGAATTATACCATGAACCAAATGATCTAAATCCAGATGCTATAGCTGAAAGAGTAGGGCAACAAGCACTGTGTATTCATATAGGACACTTGCCCCCCATTGCTTGCTCTGACCATCATAGGTCTCACCACTGTTGGGGTATATCACTATTGGCTTGCTTGTTACCTGCAAATTTGATAGGCAAAGGAATATCAATTATATGAAAATGTTGAGGGGCTAAGTTACGTATGCTAATTTATTCCAAACAACCAAAGATCGAACCTTCCAAATAGATGAAATCAACCCCTGGATAAATCTAGGTGGTGTGCAGTTGATTCCAACAGCAACAACTTGCTTGCATGCATTAGCAATGGAGGCACACTCAAAGATGGAATCACCACTCCCCACATTGATTCCATCTTTAGAAGCAAAAGTAAACTATGCTGGAATATCTATTGCTTCTTCCTCAAGAAGTTCAGCATATGCCTGCAGCATCACATTTAAGCAAGGTATTTAGCCAGAGCCAGAGTGGAAATTGTTGGCACAATTAATCTAAATAAAGATGACTGAAACACCCTCACCTTAGAATTTCTGACATAGACCTCAGCATTATGTATAGTCCTAACACTTTCTGATGCTCATGGCATGTGAATCATCTGTCATATATGCTAGCAAGATTCCTAAGGTAATGAACTTCATTCCATTTGCTTAATCCATGTCGACAACAGGGAATAAGGCCTTGTACATTAAGGCAAACAAAGCATATTACCTTTGCCTCTAGCTTATTCGGTGTTGTCTCAAATGCAATTAGATCAGCACCACAGTTGGCCAGAATCTGAACCCTTTCCCTGTGGAAATCTTTCAATGTTTCTAGAGTCACTGCATCGCCGTAGTTGCCACTGCAAAGGAAATAATCCAGAAAGAATCAGAACCCGAGTATCAACGAAGCTCATATAAAGTTATAAAAAAAAGTACAAGAAATTAATATGCAGAGACGTCAAAATTTTCTTGTTCCATGTCCAAATCATATGCTGAGTTAACTCACCTATACTCGGAACCATCAGCCAAATAGGCTCCATAGCTTCCCACAGATGCTGCAACTAGAACTGGATGTCTTGAAGGCTTTCCTGTGTCCACAAAATCCCAAGAGCCTTTGGTGCATTTGTCATGGTAAATTTCTCGTGCCTCGATTGCAATTTGTACACTTTTCCTGAGCAGGGCTTTGGCTTCTTCCTTAGAGAAACCTTTGGCCTCAAAACCCTGAATTGTGGCCTGTATCATACAAAACAACAAGTTTAACAGTAACATCTTTCAGAAAAATCACCAAATCATAGACAAAATCGGTTTAATGAATCATGAAAAAAATTAATTACCTGATAAGATGCGGTTATTATGATGTTTGCTCCAGCATCAAGGTAGTCCAAATGTACCTATATCAAAATCAAAAATAAATAAAATTTGTCTCATAGTTCTAACCTATATGCATCTGTTGGGCTCATGCTTTAGATTGGGCCCAACTATTTCTTCAGCAAATTTGGACACTCAGAAGGCCCATTTGCAGCTGCACAACCCCACTATTCTCTATTCATTGTTGCATGAAAAAGACACGAGACCGATTTGGGACTTGTATACTTTGCCACGTTACTGTCAGAAGAACTCAAGGGAAAGTGCTGATCATGCCTTTGTGCATTGTGAAGTGGCTAATTTCTTATGGAAAAAGTTATTTAGGGAGGCAAGGGTGGACTGGACAACTCCATTAGAGAGAAGTGACTTGCTAAGAGAAAACCCTATAGCTTTTGCTAGAGGGAAAAAGGCCAGAACCCTTTGGGGTTGTGGGGCGCTAGCTGTATTTTGGGTGGTCTGGATGGAAAGAAATAAAAGATTATTTAAAAACTATGGAGGGGTGGAGAGGGAAGACCTGTGGGAGAGAGTCAAGTTCTGGGCATCCTTATGGGTTTCTATTTCTAAGGAATTCAAGGATTATAATCTTTCTTCCATTATTCTTAACTGGCAAGCAGCTGTAGTATAAGCCCCTAAGCTTTGATTAGTATTATTAGACGAGAAGCTAAGCCTATAGCCCTAGCTGCCCTCTTTAGATTTTTAAAACGGACTCCTTGTAACTCGATTTTTGCTTTTTCAATGAAAAGCTGTTTCTTTTCTATAAAAAAATTATTTAAAAATACGTGTTAAGGCAGAAGGATAAAATTAAATATTCACATATTCATAACTTAATTTAATTTTTCCCCCAAAAAAGGGTAACTGTTGCTATAGTTGGGCTAAAATTTCTAGTTTAGCATTTTTGTCCATATTACACCCCAAGACACTTACCTATGACTGCAGACAATCAGTCTCATCAACCACCCCACTTGATCACTGCAATGGAATACAGGCTGTCAGACTTTTGCAGAAAATATATACAAGTAAAAATTGCCACCAATCCATGGGGCCGTTTACTAAGATCAAAGTTCTTTCCTAAGTCCTAACATACCTAGAGTTACTTCCTTCTATTTCTTAGAGCAAGTGCATCCGTAGTCAAGAAAAGGTAAAGTCGAGAAGTCAAAAATTCGACCAGTCAAGTTACTATTCACTGCCACTGGACATAGGTTTGCACCCGTTTTTCTTGCCCGGGGCAACACTGTTCATTTTTTTAACTATTCATACTTTTTACTGTTTACTTTTCTATTTTTTACTGTTCACGTCTGCTTTTTTACTGTTTACTTTATGCTATTTTACTGTTTACTTTGCTCGTCTGTCCCGACCCGCCTGTTTCTCCCTCCTCCGGCGTCCTCCGTCCTCGGACCCGGCTCCCCCGAGGTCGCCTCACCTAGTCCGGCCACTCCGTGGCGTCAGCCGGCCCGGACGCTGCCCCCAGGCCGAGATCGAAGCAACCCGAGGTCGCCTCACCTCATCCGGCCACTCCGTGGCGTCAGCCGGCCCAGATGCTGCCCCCAGGCCGAGATCGAAGCAATTCCGTGGCGTCTGTTTCTCTTCTCTCTCCGCAGCCCCTGTGAGGTCAGCCACGTTCTGTGGTTGGCCGAGCTGGCAGCCGGATGACTTCGGGCAAGAGTTTAGTCATGGGCTTGCCCCTTTTTTTTACCTCAGTCATGCAAAGCCAAAGTTTGGCTGGTCAAGAGTTTGCCGGTGGAAGGTTGTTTCTCTCCATGCCCGGTCACCACATCATCATTCTCTCACTTTGCCCGGGCAAAGTCATACCGGTGGACTTGCTCTTAGGGTACCAGTATGGTAACCCCAGATGCCATCTAGATATGCTGATAAGTTGATGCACCTACCATTGTGCTAATTCCACATGCAACTAACCACTATGAATTGCTTAGAATTAAAAACCAACAAATCTCGACCATAGACTTATAAAAACAATATAACTGCAAAATTTATGCTATTCATATATGCTGATTAGTTGTTGCAACTACCATTGTGCTAATTCCAGATGTTCCTAACCTCTATGAATTAAAAGCTTAGAAAAACCAACAAATCTCAACCATACCCTTATAACAACAATATACCTACAAGATCTATGCTATCCATGCTGATTAGTTGATGCAACTACCATTGTGCTAATACCAAAAGTTACTAACCGCTATGAACTTAAAGCTTAGAAAAACCAACAAATCTCAACCATACCCTTATACAATATACCTGCAGAATCTGAGAAAAAAGAGGAAAACCAAACCTGAAAAATCTTGGAATTTTGATTAGAACTTGCACTTTGAAGCTTGAAGTCTAAAGATTGTTTTCAAGTCTCAGCTTGAAACCTCTCTGTCTCTGAAAGAATACATCTGAATGCATGGTATTCTTGTCGGAACTCCAGAGTGGACGGGGTACAGTTGGTGAATATCCATTCTGTTGGCATTCAAGGTGAACAACAGTCATTCCAGCTTCAGCTTCAAGGGCTTGATTGATCTGATTTACAATGATTGTTTTTTCAGCTGAGTAGTAAATGAGTTTGGACAATGGCAATGGAAGAAATTGGGTTGTGCATATTGCCCCTGAAGGTATGGCTCAATGATAATGGAGGCATACTTGGATTGTGTAATTAACACGATATGATAATGGCAGGCAGATCAAAAGCAATAGATAATGGAAGTGCAGACTAAAGGAGATCAATAATTGGGGAAAAGTTCTCTTCAAATCATAATTCTATTACCAGTATTCACTGCAAGAGCAAAGCCCCTGACTAAAGAAATGGAACCTGTTGTTATCTTGAACAATTATTTCCCCGGCGTATATTCTTGACACTAATTTGGCAAAAGAGTGACAATCAGAACACATTCTCAGATTCTTCACCACGCGAATTGGAATTCCTTGCCCTGTACCTATACACCCAACAGCTATGACCACTTTCTCACCGTGTCGACTGAGCAAGAACTCTTTCTCCTTCGCATCAACATCAAGCAGGACATTATCCAATCAGGAACGTGACCAGCATCTCTGAGTCTTCGGTTTATTTCTTGCAACATCATTAACACAATGTGGCTCTTCTCTGTGTGCGTATCAGTATCACCACCAGAGGTAAACTCATGGATCACTCGATTAACTTCAATGGAACTGGATCCGGGTGCCTTCTGAATCCCTTTGTCCTTCAATTGTAGCCTCACTTTTGCAACACCAACCCATTTACCAGCTGATGCATATATGTTTGAAAGAAGCACATGAATAGTTGAATACCACTCCTCTGAGTAGTCAATATAGAAGCCTGTTCAGCTGCAAATGCTGCCATTTCAACGTGTTTGTGGGTTCGACAAGCAGTCAAGAGAGTGCCCCAAATGACAACATTAGGTTCCATTGGCATGCTCTTTACCAAGCGCCCTGCTCGGCCAAGTAGATCAACCATGCAACCATAATGAACAATATGAAGGGAAATGCCATGGACCGATTGCATTGACATGAAAATCTTCCGTCCTTGTTCCAAAAGACTAATATGGCTGCATGCTGTTAGTACTGCCACAAAGACTACTTCATATGGTTTCACCCCTTGCTTAAGCATGTCATCAAAAAGCTCTAGAGCTCGCTCCCCATTTCCTTGCATAACCATTGCTCCAATGGCTGCTGTCCAAGCAGAAACATCTCTTCTTGCCATATTATCGAACACCTTCATTGCACTTTGAGGGTAGCCATATCTAGCAAGCATGTCAAACAAAGCTGTTCCGAGCCGCATGTCACAGTTAATTTCATTTTTTTCGATATAAGCATGGGTCCACTTTGCAAGATCAGGAGCTCCTAGATATCCGCAGGCAGATGCAACCTCCACCATGGTCACCCTATCTCCTTTTATTCCCTCAGTCTGCATCACCCAGAAAAGTTCAATTGCTTCCTAAACTTGCTCTCTTGGACCAGAGCACCAATCATAGTGTTCCAAGAGACAAGATCACTTTTTGGCATCTCATTGAACATTTTCCAACCTGACTTCACATGACCACTTCTTATGAAATTGTTAGTATAACATGTATTGGCATTCCTCACTTTAACAAAACACTCTACCCACTAAGCCCAAGAGTTAGAAGCCCTTGTTTGCAGCCCAAGACCATAATTGCTTTGTTTAATTACCATTGCTGCAATTGTGGTTGTCTTGCTGTCAAAGACCCATGTGAAGACTGGAAGATAAGATCAATTTGCTGTCAGCTTCCCCATCTCAGCATAATTGTTTAATTGCAATTGTCTCTCTTTGGGGCTGCCTTGCTGTCAAACACCAAGACCAAGTTTGAAGAAAAGTTCAATTGCAACTTGCAAGCTCATCTCAGTTTGCTGCCTTGTTGTCGTGGTTCCCAATCCCATCTCATCTTGCTAGCTTATCCAAGGTCAAGCTTCAAACTTGAAGATCAAAAGAAGACCCCTCTTCATCATGGCTCAAGTAAGCTCATACATGACATCTCTTTCAAAAATTCAATGGTTTTTCATGGGTTCCCTTCGTATGTCAGTTTTGATTATGGAGCTTGAGTGTTTTGGGTTCTTGAATTGGTTTCCCAATTGAAATTAGGAGCATGGGTTTACATGGGCAATCTGAAATTATGGGTATGGGTTTTCGTTCTCAAATTGAGTTCAAGGGTTCTTTGAGTGAACTGTTCTTTCTCTTCCTCCTCTATATATATTGGTTCTCTGTTCCTATTCGGGTATTGAAAACACTTGTGCTTTTCAGTCCCTTTGTTTATCAAGAGTTTATCTCTTTGGTTTTGTACTTTTCAAAGTGTATTGTTCCATGTTGAAAACAATTTGAAAAACACAAAACCATTCATGCATATTCATATCTTGCATCCCATGAGTTCAGTTGGGAATTGTATGCTTCAAAGGTGAAATCTCCAAGTCGAACTTGCTGCGTTCATAGCTTATTTCATAGTTGAGATTTCTGAGTTGTATCACTTGTATAAACAATTAGCAAGTAGTGATTACACACAGCCTAGTGAGTCAGTCTAGGAAGGATTGCCGCGGTCAGTTCAATCCCTGTAGTGGAAACTTGTAATCTGTTTTTCATTAGTGATTTGGTTTTGGTCTTTCAAGTGTAAAGGCCACGCAGATGTTTTCCCTTGATAGGGTTTTACTGCGTCAACAAAAATCTGTGTTCTTTAATGCTTTAGTTGGTTTGCTTGATTGTTCAATATATTTTGTTCAATATGAGCACTTAGGATTGATCACCCAGTTGCAATCCCTGAGAGAGTTTTGAACAAAAAATTGGTTGTGAGCCTATTCACCCTCTAGGCTCCTAGGATCTTCAGAAACCAGAAATCACCATCTACATATACATTATTGATCCAAATGTAAGCTCCAAATTCAATGGATACACCATCTACATTAGTTGGTGTAACTTCTTCACACCTTTCAGATGAACAAAAACCTTCTTCAAAAACAGCACAGAGAGCCAATCCTGTGGTCTCCCATTTTAAACTTCCAGAGATTTCAATAGATAGTTCACATGCAAGCAGCCCCATTTCGGAACAAATAAGTTCCTCTACATCCTTACAATAATCAAATCCCATTGGAACCTCACTTCCAGGATATACAACGCCAAACCGGGAGTTCTCTGAAGACACCTGCAATTATTGAAATGTTACTGATCATGTCAATTAGGGATGGCAATGAGGAGGGTAGGGTAAGGGGATTAAATTACCATCCCCATACCCGACTTCATTCTTCATCCCCATACCCTCCCCAATCCCTGTAATAAGATACTGGGGATTCCCCGTCCCCGTCCCCATTGGGGATTAGGTCCCCATACCCGCCCCAATCCCCGTTAACAATATTACCAATTTATTATATAAAAATTTATACAAAAAATTATGGATTGTAAAATATGAAGTTAAAATTGAATATCAAAATAAAATAAATTTCTTATTTCAATCAAGGAAAATTAACATGTCGATAAAGATATTTTATTAAAAGAATCTTCCTTTTTTTGAACATATTTATTAACAGAATTTAAATATTGACAAAAAGATGAAGTTTACATAAATATTTATTTATAAATAATATCAAAAATATATATAATAAATAAAAAAAACAAATATATATATATATATATATATATATGTATTTCGTGTAATTCTTATTGGGTGGGTATGGGTATGGGGATGGGGATCAAAATATTATCCCCGCCCCGTACCCGATTTCAGAATTCGAATACTGGGGATCCCCATCCCCATTACCCGATTTTCCCTAAATTTCTCCCCATTAGGGTCGAATACCCTATGGGTACCCTACCTGATAGAGATTTTTGCCACCCCTAATGTCAATAGAACTAGCTATATATATTGTATTAATTTACTCAATACATGTCTCCAAGCTAGTAATCCATGTGAGACCCTCATGTATGTATGCACATCTCAGAGAAATTTGGTCTCAAGGACAAAATATATGGTATGACCGTATGAGTCTATAAATGTGCATGTCATTACTCTATTCCTCTGTAAATAGGTAAAGATATTAGGAGGAGAGATACATACCTGATTCAATAGAATACTTTCCAACTTTTCCATACAAATACCTAGATTGTCACACAATTGATGGCAATTCCACAAGTTGATCGATTCAATCCCTTGTGAGTATTTCTGCTCTAATACCATTGACAACTTTGAATATATTTGCAATGACTCACACTCACTTGCGTCTATCCATTTTACACTGATGAGATTTGCCTGAAGACCTTCAACATACAAAACATTTTTCAGATTAAGGATACCTGGAGTGTTAACAATCCCTTTTTCTAAAACATTTGCCTTCCTTCCGTCACCGAACGTGACAGACCCACTAGTGTACTCATCAGAAAAGGAGACGAACCAACTCTTGTCTCCAGTCATATGCCTAGAGCATCCGCTATCAACATACCAAGTGTCTGCTCTTCTGGCTGAAAGTGCTGTCAATGCTACTAAACATGTTGCTTCAACAACCTCAAAATCATTAAAAGCAGAATATATGGAAGAAAACAAGCAAGTTGCATCAACAAATTCAGAACCCATTGAAGAATCATTCAAACAAGAAGAAAAACAATTATATGACTCCTTTTTCACCCAAACTTGTTTCAGTTTCGGATCCAGACCGTTTGGGATTGAAACAAGTTTGGCCATCATGTTTACCTCTCTCAGATGTTCTTTCAGTTTAGTCTGCAACGATAGTTTCTTATTCTCTTTTTCTGAGTTCCACAACCTTTGAGACTCTCTTCGCAGCAGATTACACCTAGGACAAATGTGCCCAGGTGTCCCACAATAATGACAAACAGGTGTAAAGTTCCTAGACCACGATGAATGACTGACTTGACGCACAAAAGAATTTCTTTCAAAGCTAGGACATCTAACTTGATTGTAAGGGATGAACCCTAGACCACGTCTCTCTTTCTCAGGTTGTCTCACACCTGAACTTTTCACAAAGTTTAGAGGTTTAGAATTCTCACCAGCATTATAGCCTAACCCCTTTTTGTCATTATCAGGTTTACCCATTCCAATCATCTTAGACACTTTGTCTGACCCGATTGAAAACTTAGAGAACTTTTGCTGTGCATCTTCCAACTCAAGCTTTAGAGACTCGTTTTCCGAAGCTAAAGAACTAGCAAGGGAGGTTTGGGATTTTAATTCTACCTGAAGGGTCTTTACCTAATCAACCAAGTCAGATCTTTCACTTTCCCACTCTTTGATACATGACTCCAACCTATCCTCAGCTTTCTTTTTCTCTCTTTTAATCAAGACAATCTCTTCACTTTGCAAATGGTTTTTCTTGAGAATTGATCTGGACTCTGCATAAAGTTCTTTGTACTTACCATCCATCTCTTCATCTGAATGCTCCTCATCGTCTGATTCATGGGAGGATTCGTTATGAAGAGTTGAGGTAAGTGCAAGATTCTCTTCCTCATTCTCAGAGTGAGTATCTGACTCATTATCACTCCAAGTGGATTTCAAAGCTTTGCCCATACGTGAGCTATACTTTTTATTTCCACAGTCAGCAGCTAGATGCCCAATCCCACCACACTCAAAAAATTTAGGTTTTTCACTGAAGTTTTTCTTTTGGAAAAGTTTGTTTGATTTGGAGTTTCTTTCAAAGGAATTTTCAGAAGGCAAGCTGCGTTTTGAACTAGAGTCAAAAGAATTTTTTGAGCCTTGACCACTAGAGTTTCTAGACTTGAAGAACTTTTTGAACTGTTTAGTCAAATAGGCCAAGTCTTCTGTGCTAACCTCAGTTTCTTCTTCCTTTTTGACAGAATTAAAGGCAACACTTTTCACCTTTTTTTAAGGATTAATCCTCATCTCAAAAGTTTTGAGATTCCCCACAAGTTCATCTACGGAATAAGTGTCAATGTCTTGAGCTTCCTCTATGGCTGTTTGCTTGGACTGAAAACTAGGTGGAAGAGACCTAAGGAATTTCTTAACAATACGATGTTCTTCAAACGGATCACCAAGGCTATGACACTGACTTGTCCCATTGATAAGTCTAGCATGAAAATCATCTATTGACTCGTCAGTCCCCATTGACATGTTTTCAAACTCTAAGACCAACCTCTGAAGTTTTTTAGCTCTAACCCGTTTATTACCCTCATAAGTAACTTGGAGAAGATCCCAAGCTTTCTTGGCTATCTCAAAATGACTGATTCTAACTCTCTCCTTTTTTGACAAGGCGGTGAACAAACTGGTCCTTGCCTTGAAATCATGATTACAATCCCGAATCTCAGTTTCACTCCATTCAGCCCTTGGTTTAGGGATCCTTTTAGAATCAGAGGATTCACTAGCTTTAGGATTTTCAGGTTTAGTTGGGTGAACCCACCCATTCTCAACAACGTTCCACATATGTTCATCTTGAGAGTAAAGGAAAGCTCTCATCATGATTTTCCATTGAGAATAATCTTCCCCATCAAACCAAGGGGGACAGTTAATCGAACTCGAGGCTCGATCGCGCTCACGTTCCATCCTTCCCACAAACCTTACTAAGACACCTTAGTAACCTGCTCTGATGCCAAATGAAAATACTAGGATGAAACAAAGATGCCTAGAGGGGGGGTGAATAGGCTATTCTCGCAGAAATCACACTTTCTTTCAATTCAAAACGTAACAAACAATACTCAGGATTGAAACATAGGTATGGATCCCAAAACAGCAGTAAGATAACTAGGCAAACTAAGATAATCACAAACACACAGCAACCAAAAGAGCAGAATTGTTTGCGCAGTAAAAACCTCAAAAATGAGGAAAACAACTGCGGGGCCTCTAAGGTTAAAGACCCTAATGAAAACAAATCACTAGATGAAAGAATACAAGTTCTTTACAAACAACCCAAAGCTCTGACCTCGGCTTACTTACTAGACACACTAGTAGATTGTCTGATCATGTTCTTGTAGATCTTCACCACCTTTGAACTGTCTTCACTTGTTGACAGGTGCTGACCTCAACCTTCAACCTTGTACGCACATCAACGACTCCAACTGACCTCGAGAGCACTTGATGTGAAGAATGTAATGAATGATGAATGTGTTTGACTCAATGATCTACTTAAACATGGAACAAGTAGTTCATAGACTCGAATTTGAAGCACATGGTTTCTCACAATGCTAATGGAGAAAACTTTGACTCAATAGATGCACAAAACTTATACGCTCAAAAAGTCCCTGAATGAATGGTTATACACGTTGTATATATATTTTAGACTCCTCCTAAAATCTTGGGCAATAAAGACTCCAAAACCTAATCGACTCCTAATATGGAAGGAACAAATCATAAGAAGATATTCAACAAGTGAACATGATTCTATTCTTAATAAAGACGATAAGACTTAACAAATCAAATCATGTAGAGAAATATCCTTTTAAAACTCAACTAATGTATGCGCACAAAACGTGAAAAAGAAGAAATAACATCCAACGTCCTGACCTGACAGGGATTGCAGAACAGATTGCAATCCCAGTATGCATGTAGATTGACCTTTATGAAATGCAAATATCCAACGACCTGACCTGACAGGGATTGCAGAACAGATTACAATCCTAGTATGCATGTAGATTGACCTTTATGAAATGCAAATGCTCTTACCTGGAGTGCATCGAAGAGTCAGCTGGAGCATTGTATGACCATATATCATTTCCAGTTTACACTTGATAACTCTAGCATACCTATGATTCTAGCTTTTGTATTAGGAATGCCAACATACATCAAAACTATACTAATACTCTCCTCTCCACAGCACTCTGCGTCTCTGCTCTCATTCCCTCAACTTTATTGAGGTATGAATTTTTTTGATGAAATTAGAATATAATTTAGATTATAATTTGGGTATTTCTAGATTTTCTAATGTAAGTAATCAAATCTATTGATTCTTAAAAAAGAGATTGAATTTGTATTATTAATTTTGGTTTGGTTAAGTTTGATTAAATTTGACTCTTACATGGTACAAAGTGATTAAGTCCGTCTAGTGATGACTCTTCTTGTTCCCTCTAGTTGAATTTGTATTGACATCAAATATTTAACTTTGAATTGCTTTAATTTTCTATGGTTAGATTTGGGTAACAAAATGCATTTTGTGAATGATATTTTGACAAGTGTTATGCAATTGAGATATTCCATCAAAACGAAGTAGACTATGCCAAATTTTTAAGAATAATTTTTCTTCCCAGCATAAGGTAAATATAGCCCACCTCAAATTTAATTTCTGGTTCCGTGCCTGCATTTGCCTATGGCTACATCTGCTGCAAACCTTGATCAACCATCCAACTAGACGACTACAATGGAAAATACATGAGGTCAGATTTTTTCAAGAACAGATGAGAAATAAAAATTGTCAACATCCTCTTTCTTAATGTGGTAGAACCGTAGAAGTACTAACCATTCTTGTGTATCATATCTTATTTTGGTACTAAGGTTGTTGGAGGAAAAAGGAGCAGAATATTAATTGGTGTATAGCAGGGGAATCACGCCCATTGCTTGCTCTAACCATCAAAGAGTCTCACCACTCACAAGGTATATCACCGTATGTTTGCTGGTAACCCCAACTGCATAAGCAAAGGACCATTATACTAAAAGGCTAAGAGCTAAGCATGTTTAATTTAAACTAGGGCTGGCATTTTCTCCCGATCCAAACCAACCAACCGATTACCACCCGAACCGAAAATGTTGGTATAGTTGGTTACCGAGATATTGGTACGGTAGTGCCGAACCGATTTCTAGATAATGGTACGGTACTGGTAATGATTTTCAAATAAATACGGTATACCATACCGTACCGTATATTGTATATATTATTTATTTATTTAAATATATTTTATATCTATCGATCTGACCCGTTGATCATTAATAATTTTATTTTATATTAAATTATAACCGTTGATTAGACTTGAACTCTCCTAACCCTAAAGGGGTAATACGACTACAGACTCAGCCACTCTTTTGGTCTTTCCCTAATTCCCTCAGCCCCCTGCCCCTCGAGGGCTCGAAGGCTCGAAGGCTCGAACCCAAAACTCTCCGCCTCTGGACCTCTCCTTTGAAGTTCGATTCGAATCAAACCCAGAAAATCTCGTATCAATTCATTCGATTCAGGTCCTACGGCGGTGAGTTTTCTCTTTGTTTAATTTTTGGTTTAATTTTAGCTAGAAGCACTTGGATTCTAGATTGAGTCATGAATCGAATCAGTTTCATCAGTTTCTCTTTCTTTACCAATTCAATCTGGGTTTTCATGGTTTCGTGGTTGGGATTGGAAGAAGCAGCGAAAAGGTTTGTTATCGGGGGTGTCTTTTTGGTTGGTTCGTGTGGATTTCTGGTTTTGAATGTGTGGTTTTTGTTGTGATTGATTTGGTTTGCAGTGAACATTGAAGTTTGGGTATTTTCAAACTGTGATTCTTTGTTCCCTTTTGTCTAAATTTACTTATTCTCTGTTTGAAAATGGGTTAATCTCAAATTGGGATTCTGGGGTTTTCCGTTCTCTGGGGTGCATAGAAAACTTTTCTGTACATGTTTTAATCGAGCCGATTCTTTGTTCCCTTTTGTCTAAATTTACTTATTCTCTGTTTGAAAATGGGTTAATCTCGAATTGGGATTCTGGGGTTTTCCGTTCTCTGGGGTGCATAGAAAACTTTTCTGTACATGTTTTAATCGAGCCAAAGAAGACCTTAGCATAGGTGGCATTGTTAAGTCTTCATGTGATTGACCCAGTTCTACCTTTGTTTGATATTAAATGTATGATTAGTATAATGTTTTAGATTAGTTGTGTAAAGGATTTCAATGATAGGTAACTTTATATCTGGGGTTAGGGATTTTGATGTTTGGAAGTTCGACATTTGAGGATTGGGGTTTCTTTAGTGGACTACTTGACCAGAGATCATACCTTTGAAATAGGTAAAATCCATTAGTGGACAAATCTAGGTGGGGTTCATTTGATATTTACAGCACCAACTTGCTTGCATGAATCTACAACATATGCACACTCCAAGAAGCAGTACTCACAGCACAAATTCCATACGTAGAAACAAAGAAAACCAACTTTTACTTCCTCAAGGATGTCAGCCCATGCCCGCCGCATCACCTTGAAGCAGAACTTAACCAATGCCAGACTAGATTTCTTAGCTGATACCAAAAAATGATGTATATGATCTAATCAAATCATTGGCCAAATTTGTTTATGAATTTAGAAGTTATAATCTATAGATAACAAATTAATCTGCCTCTGGCACGTAAATGTGCCAGGAAGATTTTTCTTATAGTGACAGTTTTACATTCCAACACAATGACCATGTGGACAATGCAACATCGTGCCTCTTAAACATGATATGTTTTAATAACTTACAATCAGATAAAGGCACATGAGCATAGAAGTACTAGGAAAAGTATAAGGGCATGCACAAGTATAACCAAGGGAAATAGCACATACCTTTACTTCTAGCTTATTTGCAGTCGTCTCAAATTCAGTCAGATCAGCATGTACTCGACTTTGCCCAAATCTGCAACCATTCCAAGTGGAGAGTTTGTAGTTCCCACTGCAAACGGAAGCAACAATCTATATGTAAAACATTAATGAGTTTATCACCCAGAAACATAGTATTAAATAACAAGCAAAACCAAAGAAATGAACTAGAAATCAAATACTAGTTCTGGTCATTTGAATGCACTACCTTAATTGCAGTGCCTAGCTGCCATAAAATTTCTCCACAATAACATGAAGAAACTCATGAAAGGCCTTTAGGTTCTCCCAAGTAGTATATTATGCTTGTTATTTTTGTCATGTAAATTTTTTGTTAAATTCTTATGATTCAGATTATAATATTCTTGTATTTCTTGATGTGAACAAAGTATATAAGTTTTTTACAAATCAAACAAATGGGCTTCTAAGAAACAGCCTCATCATACATTCCCATACAGTACAGCAATGTCTGTCTTACAACCAAAACCAAAGAGTGCATATTCTTCACTACTTGCAAAGATGGTCAAGTATACCAATTATATAGTGCAATTCTGATGTTTGAAAATCAATCTAATGATATAAAGATTAACAAGAAAATAAACATATGTATGTCATTCAATGCATAAATAAAAACAAATGACACGGAGAATAAAGAGGAGGAAAAACCAAATGTCTACAAATGTCAACCCTAGAAAGCAAAACCAAATGTCTACAAATGTCAACCCTACAAATGACACGGAGATTACAGTGGTTGCTTCAAACCACTGTAAAGAACACATCTGAGTGAAATTTGCTTTCCTTAATCCAGACTACCACAAGCATTACACAGGGTGAAACAAAAGTTGGGATCCAATTGAAGCAGACATGGGTGGGATTTCTTCAGGTAATTGGCTGAAAAGTGAGATAGTCCATGTAATCAAGATAATGGCAATGATGAAATACTTGAGACCTCAGTATATAGGTCTTTAAATTGAGGATTCTTCAATACTTCCAACTGTTTTCTAAATTTACAGAGGAACGAGGAACTTACGAAAATGAGGTATTCTCTCATTTTTCTGCTTATTCCATTAAACCCAGTTTGTAATTGCAGGACTATGATCAAATAAAGTCTAAATACAAACCTTAAATGTGCGTACTATTAATCTGAAACTGAATAGTTTTAATACTTCCTCTAAGTTATAAAACTTAAAAAAGGAAATGATTCAAGTATTTAACTATTTATTTCAGAGGATTACATATATACACACCTACTCATTGATCAGTTTTGATGAATAGAAATGCTTTTTGGAGAAAACCTGATCCTGCAGCAACCTCTAAAGAGACACATGCCACTTTCTAATGAATTAGAAAAATCTCATCAACCATCATATATGATCACTGCAATGCAATACAGGCAATCAGACTTTTTCAAGAACGCATTAGAAATCAAAATTACCATCAGTCAATGGAGCCGTATATTAAGATCCAAGTTCTTTTATTATATAAGTATTAAGTAGAAGTAGTTTCATCTCTTTCGTATGGTGCCACTAGACCTTTTGAATGGTAATCCAGATTGGTGTTAGTTACTGAATATGTGCTGCTGAATTGATGCAGATAATTAATGCTTGCTTGCATGAATCTACGACAGAGGCAAACTCCAAGAAAGAGTAACTACTCACAGTATCAATTCAATCCTTAGAAACAATGAAAACCAATTCCTTCTTCCTCAGGAAGGTCAGCATCCGCCTGCCGCATCACCTTGAAGCAAGATACTTAGCCAAAGCCAGGATACAACTTCTGATACCAAAAAATTGTTGTCAAATACAAATTATTGGCAATACTTATTTATGAAATTCCAAGTTGAAATCTGTAGAGGAAAATTTAATGTGCTTGTGGCATGCACATATGCTTAGGAAGATTTTGCTTAAAGTGATAAATTTCATATTCCATTTGCTTAATTCATGGACCATGTGGACGATGCAACATCATGCCTTTTACACATGAGATATTTTGATAAAATTGTAAACAATAACATATGGGCGCTTGAGCCCAGAATTACAAGGAAAGGAGCAGGAGTACAACTAGAGGAGAATAGCATATACCTTCGCTTCTAGGCTCATTTGCAGTCGTCTCAAATTTAGTCAGATGAGAATCAGCAAATGGAAAAAAATCTATGGTCCAACTTGGCCAGAGTCTGCAACCTTTCTGAATGGAAAATCTATAGTCCCCACTGCAAATGGAAAAAAACAAACAAAATAATCACCTAGCACCAATATTCTCCTACAAGAATGGAATCAATTGAGCACAAATTCACCAAATTTGATACCACAAAACAATCATTCCTATAAACACATGAAATCTGCAGAATTTTAGAACAGGAAAGAAAGCCAAACCTGAAAATAGCAGCTACTCTCTGAAAGAACATGGCATATACTATTGTTGGAACTATGGAGTACTGGCTGGTGAGGTAGGATCAAGATTCATGATAGTCGGCAGCGAATTGGGAAGACGATCAAGATTTGCTTGCCAATCAGAAGTCTGGAAGATTTGATCAGAGGTGGATGCAGATGAAGATGCAGAGTAATCGGGGATGGGAGACATTGATGGTTGCTCCTAAGTGCAGCGTCGTTTTGAAGGAATTGGTTGCTCCTGCTGCTCTTGTTCATGGTCATAATCGTCGTTGCCTCCATTACGAGGCCTCTTTTGTTCTCCATTCGCACGCGAAAGCCAGTCTAGCATCGGTGGTTGGCATACGAGGTGAACCCCACAGCTTTTTATTGGAACGACATCCGAGGAGTAAAATTGAACTCGGCACTCATAAGGCCACCAACCCATTTGATCCACCTTTCCCCTTTTTTTTTCTTTTTTTTGAGAATGATCCACCTTTCCCTTTATTTCATCAGATAATGGAAAATAAGTTAGCCACATATGGACTGGCGCTGGACTGCGCCCATTGGATATCTTTTCTATGAGTACCCCATTGATGGAAATATCAATTTGATAGCTACTTATAGTACTAAAAGTTTCCAGAACAGAACAACCAGCGACTCCTATATTGTCCCAATTCAATTTGCTTGGGATTTCAAAAGAAATTGCACATGTACTGGACGGGCCTTTTTCATTAGCAGCAACATCCATCGAACAATGGAACCACTTTGGAACCTCACTACAGGGTAATACAAGCCTAAACCGGGACTTCTGCAATAAAAATGTCAACTATGTCAATACCGCACATATTCATTCAAGTGAGAGACCCTTTATGTGCAGGCAGGTCTCACCCCATATTAATAAGCTGCATGCATCATGAATTACTGAAATTACATAAAACAAAACGACAGAGAGAATAAACATACCTGATTATTCAGCAATACACTTTCCATCTTCTCCATGTCATAGCCCAGATTGTAACTAAATCTATGGCAATTCCACAAGTTCATCTCTAGCATATTCAAAGACTTGGGCCATATAGAAAATCTCTCGAGTGATTCGCAATCCCACGCATTTACATAGAGTATATTTGCTGAAAGCTCTGGAATCTCTCGAAGTCTCTTGCAACAATACAAGTCAATCCTTGGCAAGTTGACAAATTTGCCAAGTGCAGGAACACTAACAAAATTGTTACTTGAGAGATCAAGTTCGGTTAATGTTTCCAAGCAGTCAAGACTCCCAATGAAATCAGCAGTTGACAAATTACATCTGTTGATTTTGAGTATACGGAGCTTGGGAAGCGCTAGTGAGTCTCTGTCATGATCATGTGAAATGCTTGCTTTTGTTGGAAATGTAACAAGATTTGAGCATCCACTTACATTTAGGATCTCTAGATCTTGTAACTCATATATACTGCATGGTAGACTTGTAAGATTATGACAATTATTTAGATATAACCGTCTAAGCTCAACGAGATTTCCAATTGATGGATGCAATTTTATAATTCCGCTGCCTCTTAGATACAACTCTTTTAAGGAATTCATCTTTCCCTTGATTTCTGGAAATGTAACAAATTTTGAACATCCACTCACATCTAGGATCTCTAGATTTTGTAACTCATATATGCTGC
The DNA here is from genome assembly GCA_002564525.1 of Rosa multiflora. Classification (NCBI taxonomy): domain Eukaryota; kingdom Viridiplantae; phylum Streptophyta; class Magnoliopsida; order Rosales; family Rosaceae; genus Rosa; species Rosa multiflora. Next base: position 37,856 of record BDJD01008447.1, on the reverse strand, counting down.
ATGGTAGAGTAGTAAGATTTATACAATCGTTTAGATTTAACTGATTAAGCCCAATGAAATTTCCAATTGACGGATGCAATTCAGTAATGCCACTGCCTCTTAGATTCAACTCTGTTAATGAATCCATCTTTCCCTTAATTTCTGGAAATGTAACAAATTTTGAGCATACACTCACATTTAGGATCTTTAGATTTTGTAACTCATATATGCTGCATGGTAGAGTCGTAAGATTTTTACAACATGTTAGATTCAACTCATTAAGCCCAATGAGATTTCCAATTGCTGGATGCAATTCTTTAACGCCAGTGTGTGATAGGTTCAACTTTTTAAAGGAATCCATCTTTCCAATAATTTTTGAAAATTCCTCTAGCCCAGGGCAACCACTAAGATCTAGAGGAAGGAGAGATTTCGAGCTAAATTTCGTTGGCAACTTAACTAGGTTCCAGCAACGTTTAAGACTTAAGGTCACAAGCTTACCTAGGAATCCAACAGAATGATGAACCTCAACTAAACTTTCACAACCATCTAACTTCAACTCTATTAAGTTGGGTATTCCGGTGAAGTTTGGGAGGTCTATGAGGGATTTACAACCTCTTAAATCCATAGATGTTAAAACTGGAAAATTCTGTGCAGCAAGGAAAAAATAAATGATCAACCAAACTGAAGCACTAGTAATTTACAATGACTTCCATGAAATAAAAATGGACTATTAGATTAAAATACCTTACGTCCCTCCCATAGTTGTATGATTCCGCAGCTGTCAAGAATACTGAGCTTTACAAGTTTGTTTGCATGAAAATCGGATGGAAAAGATTGCAACGGACATCCAGGCCAATCAAGCCACCTCAACTGGTTAGAGAGATAATCAATGTCTCCAGAGAAACATTCACAATTCATATACTTGCTAATAGAAATATATCTAAGATTCTTCATCTTTGAGAAGGTTTTGGCATTCAAAGATATCGTAGATGACCGCCACGGGACCTGAATGCCTGTAACTTTTTTTGTTCGCTACAGTAAAAGGAAGCAAGCATATTAACCTAGCGATATTTATTGTTGCAGTTTCTATTCAGACCAAAGAAAAAAAAACAGAAAAAAAAAAACCAAAAATAGCAATTTCTGTTGGAAGCACAAGGACTGTTTTAATGGACTTCTCTTCAAGGTTTTAGTAATAAATTATTATAATATAAAATGATTTCCGAATTGAAAAACACAAATATCATTAATATACTTACTATATTATTTGTTAGAATGTGGTTGATATCTTCTTCACTCCACACTCTGCTGCATTTCTCGGGCTGACCAGGTGACTCTTGATACACTATGTCTTTACCCATTTCTTCTATCAAGTCATGCATCCAAATCCTATCTCCATCTCTGTCAATTCTTATCAAGGCTTTTTCTTGGAGTTGTGCAATACCAGTCACTGGTTTGAGGTCGTAGCAAGCTTCTAATATTGGTTTCACCTGATGTACATGCTTACCTTTAAAGAAACAAGCGATATCAAGAAAATAACCTTTTAAATCTACTCCCAGAGCATCATAACTTATTTTGAGCACGTCTCTTATCTCTCTATGGGGATCTTCTCCCCTACAACTATCTAATGTAGCTTCCCACTCCTCTCTGCTTCTACGAAATAGATGAGAGCCTAAAACTATCAAAGCTAATGGAAGGCCCTTGGCATAGTGTACTGCACGTTGTGCAAGTTCCAGATAATAATAGCTTGGAGGTCCATTTCTTCTGAATGCATGCAAGCTAAACAACTCCAAAGCATGACGATCATTTAACATCTTGACCTCGTATACTTCATCAACTTTATGAGCAATTAGACAACGTTTATCTCTTGTTGTTATGAGAATTTTACTGCCCGGCCCAAAACAATCAGGGGATGGAACTAAGTTCTGTAATTGGCTAGACCGACTCAAGTCATCAAGGATTAAGAGAACTTTTTTATGTCGCATCCTTGTCTTTATCAAACCAACTCCCTTATCAACACTGTGCACCTTCAAAGTTGAGTCTCTTAAAATATCAAACAAAAGTGTCTCTTGCAATTGGACTAGGGCGCTTGATCTAACATCTGCCAAGAAACAACTGCCAGCAAACTTATGGTGAATTGAATTAAACACATCTTTCGCAACTGTGGTCTTTCCTATTCCACCAGGCCCCCATATGCCTACCATGCAAACAATATTTTCCTTGGCATGTAAAAGTCTGTTGACATCTTGTCTACAAGACTCTAATCCAATTGGATGTTCTGTAACGTGCAACTCACATGAAGGGTTTACTACTCGAGCGGACAACTCGCCAATAATCTTCTTGATAAATTTAGCCTCGGACCTATGATTTTAAAAGCATATATACGAAATCAGATGAAGTAGAAGATTAATGGTGTCATAAAAAATATAAAATAACTAGCTTGTCGGGGGTTAGAGACATACTCGCCATCCTTGAAAGGCCATCCAGACAAATCTGATGCTTCCTTGAGAGCTGTCTTCCATTTGTCCATGCTGTCTTTGTATTTGCATTGATCAAGCGTAGAAAATGCCTCACCAAAAGCCCCTCTTTGGTGTCGTACGTCTGAGGGATCCACCTTGTAGAAAACCGCTCTTACCTCCTGTCCTTTGGATTTTCTGCATTCAAGTATCTTGACCAGTTCATCTGGGCACCACCTTGAGGAAGCATAATTTTGAGAGAAGATGATGATTGAAACTCTTGACTCCTCAATTGCTTTGACAAGAGCTGATGATATTTCTTCTCCTCTTCTAAGCTCATCATCTATAAAGGTCATAATTCCCCTATCATCCAAAGCGGTGTGCAAATGATCTGTAAAATTAAAGCGCGTATCCTCGCCTCGAAAACTTAGGAAGACCTCGTATGTGTAATGATTTTGGTGATCAGTAGAAGAAAGTGGGAGAGAAGAAGATGAAGAATTGGCTTCTGCATTGACCAGAGAAGTCATCTTTTGCTTGCTCTGCCGATCTGTTGAATGTTGGCTTCCTATTGATCTGCCTTCCTAGAGTGTTTCTGTATTTTAGATCTGAGATCTCAACTCTCAAGTAGATACTAGATAGTTTCTTGGTGCCTGCTGCAATATGAATGTGAGGTTGAAAATGGACTAAATCAGAACCTCTTTCTCTGCAATTTCTCTTTTAATGTACAGTCACGAGGCGCACTTCCAAGGAGTTTCTCCTTTCACTTTTTCTTTTTAGACTTGGACTAAAATTATCTTGGAAGACTTTTTGTTTCTTTTTCTTTTTTCAGAAGTGATGACTTTGAAGAAAATAATGCTTGATGGAGCAAGGAAATTATCTAGTGTACTGCGTACACCTTGTTTGGCTTCCATGTATTTTCTATGGAGGAGATTGCATTTAAAATCATATGGCAATCTTAAGGACTCACTACAGAATGCTAGTAAAATTTAACTTCAATAGGTAACAAAAACACTGTTATTCGATGTGAAACAACCTCACCAGTCACCATACAGCAGCAGCACCATGGTGATAGTAATTTGCTACTTCCTTGGAGTTACAAAACAAGGAAATGAAAAAGACACATGCCCTTATTCTTAGCATTGGTTACAAGTATTTACGTCTCATTTTCAGAACTCAACTAAGCGTCGTTAACTGCAGAGGACCAGCTTGTTGGAAAGAGCCTTAGATATTGCCCTTATCGTATTTGGAGTTGTTCTGCAGCAGCCTCCGAACAGGGAAGCCCCAGCCTCACGCCACTGTGCATTCATATAGAAGGAGACTTTACCCCCCATTGCTTGCTCCGACCAGCAAATGGTCTCACCACTGTTGGTGTATATCACGATTGGTTCGCTTGTTACCTGCAAATTTGATAGGCAAGGAACATTAATTATATGAAAATGTTAAGGGGCTAACTTTACAAATGCTAATTTATTCCAATTAACCTTAGAAAATGATCTATTCGTCCAGTGTTCTGTTCATTTCATTGAACCGGTTTCTGACTGTAGAATTATGATCAATTAAAACCTAAATACAAAACTTAATATGTATACACTATTAATCTGAAACTGAATAGTTTTTATACATTCCTCTAAGTTACAAAACAATGAAAAAGGAAAGGTATTTATTCTAAGAGGATTATACATATACTCTTACTCACTGATCTGTTTTGATGAATAGACATACTTGTTGGAGAGAGTTTGATCCTGCAGCAGCCTCTAAGTACACTCATGCCACTTGCTTATGACTTTGAAAACCCTCATCAACCACCACATAAGATCGCTGCATTGGAATACAGGCAGTCAGACTGTTTGAAGAACACATTAGAAATCAAAATTGCCATGAGTTAAAGGAACCGTATATTAAGATCCAAGTTTTTCATAATATAAGTATTAAGTAGTAGTTGCTTCTCTTTCTTACGGTGCCACTAGACCTTGTGAATGGTAATCCAAATTGGCCCTAGCTACTGAATATGTGCTGCTGAATTGATGCAAATAATTAATGCTTATTTGCATGAATCTACAACAGAGGCAAACTGCCAAACTCACAGCATGAATTCCATCCTCAGAAACAATGAAAACCAATTCCTTCTTCCTCAAGAAGTTCAGCACACCTGCCGCATCACCTTGAAGCAAGATACTTTTCCAAAGCCGGAACTTCTGATACCAAAAAATTGTTGTATATGAGTTTGACAAATTATTGGTCATATTTATGAAATTTCAAGTTGTTAACCTATAGGGGAAAATTTAATATGCTTGAACAAACCTTAATAAGCACGGCTATTCTGAAATAACCTCAGCATACAACACCAGCACCATATATTCTTATAGCTCCAGCATCATGCCACTTCCTGTGGCTACCTTTGCCGCAAACTCTTGATCAAACCCCATTAGATCACTGCAATCAGTGCAATGAAAAAGACATGCAGTCAGACTTTTTTTAAGAACAGATGAGAATTCTAAATTGCCATCATCTTCTGTTTTCATGTGCTCAAAGTACCAACCATTCATTTGAATCGTTTCTTATTTTGGCAGAAGGGTGTTGGAGGAAAAGAATAAACAGAATATCATTTATATAAAGCAGGGGACTCACCATCCCTTGCTTGCTCTGACCATCAGAAGAGTCTCGCCACTATCAAGGTATATCAGTGTATGTTTGCTGGTAACCTTACAACTACATAAGCAAAGGAACATTATACGAAAATGTTCAAGAGCTAATCATGCATGTTTAATTTAACTACTTGACTAGAGATCTTACCTTTTAAATAGGTAAAACCTACCGGTGAACAAAAAGAACATTACTTTGTGAATTATACCATAAATCAAATGATCTAAATCCAGATGCTATAGCTAAAACCTAAAAGAGTAGGGCAACAAGCACTGTGTATTCATATAGAAGGACACTTACCACCCATTGCTTGGTCTGACCATCATAGGTCTCACCACTGTTGGGTAATATCATTATTGGTTTGCTTGTTACCTGCAAATTGATAGGCAAAGAAATACCAATTATATGAAAATGTTGAGGGGCTAAATTATGTATGCTGATTTATTCCAATTAACCAAAGATCTGACCTTCCGAATAGATGAAACCAGCCCCCGGACAAATCAAGGCAGTGTACTATAGATTCCAACAACAACAACTTGCTTGCATACATTAGCAATAGGGGTACACTCAAAGATGGAATGAACACTCACCACACTGATTCCATCTTTAGAAGCAAAAGTAAACCATGCTGGAAATCTAATGCTTCTTCATCAAGAAGTTCAGCACATGCCTGCGCCATAACATTTAAGCAAGGTATTTAGCCAAAGCAGAGTGGAAACAGTTGGCCCAATTGATCTAAATAAAAGATGACTGAAACACCCTCATCTTAGGTTTTCTGACATTGAGCTCCGCATTATGTATGGTCCTAACACTTTCCGATGCTCATGGCATGCGAACCATATCTGTCATATATGCTAGGAAAATTCTCCCTAGGGTAATGAACTTCATTCCATTTTCTTAATCCATGTCCACAATAGGGCACAAGGCCTTATACATTAAGGCGAATAAAGCATATTGCCTTTGCCTCTAACTTATTCAGTGTCGTCTCAAATGCAATTAGATGAGCAACAGAGTTGGCTAGAATCTGAACCCCTTCCCTGTGGAAATCTTTCAATGTTTCTAGAGTCACTGCATCGCCACAGTTGCCACTACAAAGGGAAATAATCGATTAAGAATCAGAATCCGAGATCAATGATGCTTATATAAAGTTATGAAAAATGTACAATAAATTAATATGCAGAGATGTCACCAATTTCTTGTTCCATGTCCAAATCATATACATTAAACATACACAAACCATATGATGAGTTAACTGACCTATACTCGGAACCATCAGCCAAATAGGCTCCATAGCTTCCCACAGATGCTGCAAATAGAACTGGATGTCTTGAAGGCTTTCCTGTGTTCACAATTTCCCAAGAACGTTTGGTGCATTTGTCATAGTAAATTTCTCGTGCCTCGATTGCAATTCTACAATTTTCCTGAATAACATAATCATAACCAGCAAAGTGCACTAATCTAATGGGCGACACTATTTGCTTCACGGTAAATATGTTGAACCTGAATAAAATCAAAAGACTGCATATAATCCTTACAACCATCCAGTATTCGACTAACCTCAGAGTTATCCTCCCCTTGAAGATTCAGCGCAATAAGCAACTGAGCACAATCACTTTCAACCTCAACATGTCTCCAACTCTGGTGAATAGCCACAAGCAAGCCTTCTGTACAAGCTTCTGCCTCGCTTTGGATTGCAGGAAGATGCCTAGAGAAGGCGCCCTTCAAGCCCCCTGAAGAGTCAGAAAATCAACCCCACTCCTCCCATGCCATTCTCTTTAGCATAGGCACCATCAATATTCAATTTAAGAGAGCTTCTTGGTGGAGCACCCCACTGCACTACCCTGGCATGACTGTGATTAGTCTTAGTATCACTGCATTCATCAGGATTCACAAAGATTCGTTCATTGTTTCTGTAACGTCTGAGTTTTAGCTATTATACATGAAAGTTAAATCACATAATCAAAGTCTGATACAGAGAGTACATACAAAGGATTTGGAGCATATCTAGAAAGAAAGAAAAAGGAGAGAAAGTACAGAGAGTCATTTTGCTCCCTACTGAATGATTTAATCACAAGCTATGTGATTAAATAGAAGTACTAAGTAGAAGTGGTTGCTTCTCTTTCGTACAATGCCACTAGAGCTTGTGAATGGTAGTCCCGATTGGTGCTAGCTACTGAATATGTGCTGCTGACTTGATGTAAATAATGAATGCTTATTTGCATGAATCTACAACAGAGGCAAACTCCAAGAAAGAGTAACTACTCACAGTATCAATTTCATCCTTAGACACAATGAAAAACAATTCTTCTTCCTCACGAAGGTCAGCATACATCTGCCACATCACCTTTAAGCAAGATACTTAGCCAAAGCCAGGCTAGAACTTCTGATACCAAAAAATTGTTGTCTGTGAGTTTGACAAATCATTGACAGTACTTATTTATGAAATTCCAAGTTGTAATCTGTAGAGGAAAATTTAATGTGCTTGTGGCATGCACATATACTAGCAAGATTTTTCTTAAAGTGATACATTTCATATTCCATGTGCTTAATCCATGGACCATGTGGACAATGCAACATCATGCCGTTTTAACATGAGATGTTTCGATAAAATTGTAAACAATAACATCTGGAAGCTTGATCCTAGAATTAATAGGAAAAGAGCATAGGCAAGAGTACAACTAGAGGAGAATAGCATATACCTTTGCTTCTAGCTCATTGGCGGTCGTCTTAATCAGTTAGATCAGCAATCAGCACGTAGCCAACTTGGCTAGAGTCTGTAACCTTTCTGAATGGAAAATCTATAGTCCCCACTGCAAATGGAAAAGACAAACAAATTGCATGATATCAATCACCTAGCAACATAGTAACAAAATGAAAGCAGAGAAAAAGAACCAGAATACAAACTTTAACAATGGATCATATCAACCAAGTTGTATGAACTAATTTGCATGTCCTAGCTAGCTGATTACCACCATTATTCTCCTAAAACAAAGGAATCAATTGAGGGTGGCTACAAACAATTTTGATACCATTATTTCACGTAGCCAATCTCAGGTTCCTACTATTGTTTAGGAACAACCTCACAAAAAAGGCCAATTACAAGCCAACCAACAGCTTCACCACTATTGTCTATATCAAAAAAACAATTTGTTGTAAATTTGCTGCTCATCTACCTCCCAAAATCAAACGACCACAGAAAAATGAACTGTTAATCAATCCTGTTTTCTCAAACTACGCCATTCTCTTTGGTTTTATGTAAAGTGCGAAAATCCTCGAATCCGTCCATTCCAACTTCCATTACGAATTCATAGATGAGAAGTGGAGAAGGAGAAAGCACTCACATTTGCCAGAGTTAACCCCACCATTGTTTGAGGCTTCAAAGAAAACAATGCGCAGCCAGGCCTGCGTTTGCGTAATACACTAGTCGTCGTCGTCCCACCAAAGAAAGCTTTGGAATTCACCTGTAAATGACAAGCAGAAGGAACAAGATTACTCCTTTAGTCCTTCGGGTTTGAAGAAAATTGCACCGAGATTGAAGTCGCAGCAGATGCATATTCCAGAAAGAAAGGAAACAAAAAGAGAGAGAGAGAGATACATGGAGTGCCATTATGTTCCCTTCCGAATTTAGTCTCATAGCTTAAGGATGAATTTAATTTTCTTTAGTCTCATTACCCCTGAAGTATGGCTCAATGATAATGGAGGCATACATCGAATTGGGTTTAATCCCGCCAACCACCATCTCCTTTGACATAACGACAAATCAAACTACTCCGCGACAGTCTTTCTCTCAAGCATTTCATCAAACACCTTCCGGGCATGATCCAAGTGCCCATTTCGGCGCATGTAGAGGCCTTTCTCAGTGATGTGAACAGTGAAGTTGCTACTGTTTTATGAGTTAGAGGGGAATGAGAAGAAAGTTGAGGTGGAGATCCAGCACTCCTATCGGTCAGATTGACTTTGTACTATCTGGACATGTGGTTGCACAGTACTCGATCTGACTACTCCAAAGAAATTCCAGATTGTGTCATGACTCTAAAGTCTAAATTACAGTTGCAGACAGTGAAACTGAGGTTTAATGTAGAAATCAGAAGTCCAGAACCTCATTTCAAGAGAACCATATTACAAACCAGGAATATTTGTTGAGTGTTTTAGTATCCTCTCAGCATCTTCTATTCGATAAACTCATCTTCACGACATTCAAAAGTAAACTTGGCATTGATCTTCTGACACCTGTGCGATATCATATAAAGACATGTTAGTTAGAGATACAAAGACTTCAACAAGAATGCCAGTGTGTGTGTGTGTTCTAACTTCGGCCCTACTGTTACTTCTGCAAAAAGGCGCGCACTCAATTTTTGTTCCTTCCTTTTTTTTTTTTAATTTTCAAATACTTCTAATCCGTGAAGTGTACTCAAAATTATGCCACAAGGGTACGATCAAGAAAAATTATTTTGTGTATAGAAAGGTACTCCTAGTAAATCTCCACTACTATCCATAAAAACAATGGTGCCTGACAAAATGCCAGCTTCCGAAATGTCATCTTGTCTTAGAGAAATGCACAAGAAGCAGGACCAAACCTTTTTGTTAAGATAATATTTCATCCAACAAAATTTTCCTATATTAGCTGCAACAAGATGTTATAGTAACTTTTCCTAAGGCACACCGCGAAGCAAGATATCTGGCCAAAGCCAGGCTAGAACTTCTGATACAAAAGAAATTGATGTATAGGAGTTCGACAAATCTTTGGCCATACTCATTTATGAATTGTTGAACACTGTAGAATAAAATTGAATATGCTTGTGGCCTGTGCTAGGAAGATTTTGCTTAAAGTGATAAATTTCATATTCCATGTGCTTAATCCATGGACCATTTGGATAATGCAACATCATGCTCCTTGAAAATGATATGTTTTGATCAAATTGTAGACAATAACAAAAAGGCACTTGAGCATAGAATTACCAGGAAAAGAGTATAAGCAAGAGTAGAACTAAGGGGAGATATCATATACCTTTGCTTCTAGCTTATTTGCTGTCAATTCAAATTCAGCTGGATCAGAATGGACCCCACTTGGCCAGAATATGTAACGTTTCAGAGTGGAAAGTCTGAAGTCCCCACTAGATCCAAAGCCCCCACTAGATCCAAAGTCTGAAGTCTGAAGTCCCCACTTAGCCAACCTCAAGCGCCTACTAGATCCAAAGCACCATGCCTTCATTGATTCCATCTGTCCACAAGAAATACTAAGCAACTCATCAAAGGCCTTAACGTTTTGCTAACTATTATATTATGGAAGTGTTTTTATTTTCAGAGAAGTTTGTAGACAGTACACAGGTAAGGTTAGTTAGTAGCAGCCATTAGTTAGCTTGAAAGAATATTCATGACCATATGCTTCTGCATATTCTCATGCCATGGGCTAGGCCATTTGAATTAGATCTAACATCAGTCAAGAAACAACTACCTTCAAACTTATGGCTAACTGAATTAAACACATCTTTCGCAATTGTGGTCTTTCCTATTCCATCAGGCTCCCATATGCCTACCATGTTATTTTCCTCGACATCTAAAAGTCTGATGACATATGGTAGGCTCCCATATGCCTACCATGTTATTCCCATATGCCTACCATCGCCTACTTCTGCTTCAAGCTTATTTGGAGTCATTTCAAGTTTAGCTGGATCAGCATGTACCCCACTTGGCCAGAATATGTAACCTTTCAGAGTGGAATGTCTATAGTCCCCACTGGAAATGGAAAAGCAACAAAAATGAATGATATCAATCAACTGGCAACATAGTAGCACAGTGAAAACTAAGAAAATTAACCAAGTATCAATAATGGATCATATCAACCAATTTGTATGAAACCATGGACTACCTTAATTTGCATTTACCAGCTAGCTGATACTACCAATGTTCTCTTACAACAATGGAATCAATTGAGGATCAACAATGTGGAGGACTAAAAAACAGCTTTGAGACCATTATTCCCCATCATCATGTAGCCAATCTCAAGCACCTACCAGATCCAAAGCACCATGCCTTCATTGATTCCATCTGTCCACAATAAAAACAAAGCAACTCATAAAAGCCCTTTAGGTTTTGCTAACTATTATATTATGGAAATATTTTTATCAGAGAAGTTTGTAGACAGTACGCAGGTAAGGTTAGTTAGTAACAACCATTAGTTGGCTTGAAAGAATCTTCATGATCATATGCTTCTGCACTTTCTAAAAGCATGTGCTAGTATCACTGCATTCTTAACGAATCCAAAGATTCATTCATTGTTTCTGTAACATCTGAGTTCTAGCTAGGAGGCAGGAAAGTTTAATCACATCATTAAAGTGTGATACAAAGAGTACTTCATACAGAGGGTTTGGAGCATATCTAGAAAGAAACAAAAAAGAGAGAAAGTACAGAGAGCCATTTTGTTCTCTACTGATCGATTTAATCGCATAGTTTAAAGATGAATGTCATTGTCCTCTCTTTTTCTGATATTCACAGTTTCAGAGTATTAAAATCAATGTCAATGCCTTGTGTACTGTAGCCACTATTTACTCAAAATAATGCATAGACCATAATCATTTAAGACTGCAAATGCATATATGAATTTGAACTAACCTATGTAGTGCTTCTAATGTAACCGATTTCAGAATTCGAATATTGGGTATCCCCATCCCCATCACCTTATTTCCCCGAATTTTTCCCCATTAGGGTCGAATACCGGATGGGTACCCTACCCGATGGGGATTATTGCCATCCCTAGTGATCAAGTTGTTTAAATATGTAACCAGCCATATACAATGGAATAATTATCCAACAATCATAGAAAGCTCCTCTGTTCAAAAACAAAACACCTCCTCTGTTTTAACTACTCAACCATCTCCTCTGTTTCTAGTCCTAGCTCACCTTAACAACCTACACCTTGTCCTAAATTTCAAAGACCTAAACACTAATCACCTTTGTCGTCTAAAAACCTTCAAGTTTATGTTGAGCAACTTATGAAAATGAGAGCTATCCTTTCAATGTTCCATTTGCCTTATTAATCCGAGGTTTCTGAATGTAGGATTACTCTGAAACTTTATGCTCTCTCTAAGTTACAAAACTTGGAAAACGAAATGACATAAGTCTAAGAGGTAATGCATATTAATACTTGCACATTGTTTAGTTCTAGTGAATAGAAAAACTTGTTGGAGAGATCCTGATCTTGCAGCAGCCTCTAAAGGGCCTCATGTCACTTGCTAATACTCCGAAAACTCTTGTCAGTCATCCCACTTGATCTCTGCAATGGAATACAAGCAGTCAGCTGTAGTTTTCCAACAGCACATTAGAAATCAAAATTGGCATTAGTGATGGAAACCTTAATTTGACACCGATGTTGTTTCCTGATTTAACCAAGTACTTTTGCTCCTGTTTCTTAAGGCGCAAGTAAACCTTGTAAATGGTGAGTTCAGATTAATATGATATGCTGATTAATTGATGCAGTTTACTCAATTCCAAATTTTGTAACTGCCTAGAAAAACATCAAATCTGCAGAACTTAAGAACAGAGAGGAAAGCCAAACCTGAAAATAGTTGAAATCTTGATCAGGTTCTCACAGTTTGAAGGTCGAAGTAAAATAAATAGCAGTTGGATTGTCAAGTTTTGGCTTCAAACCCATCTGTCTCGGAAAGAACATATCTAAATGCATGGCATTATTGTTGGAACTCTGGAGTGGCTGGTGAGGTAGGATCAAGATTCGCTAGAGTCAACTGTGAAATGGAAAAAAGATCAAGAGTTGCTTGCCAATCAGAAGTCTGGAAGATTTGATCCGGTGGACTCCACCATATATCTGAGGAATCATTCCTATTGGTTGCTCCTCCTGCTCTTGTTGATGGTGATAATCGTCGTTGGCTCTTTTGTTCAGGATTCGCAGACCAAAGCCATCGGCATGTCACTCTAATGGGCAGGTTTGGCCGCCACTCTCGGTGGTTGGCATACGAGGTGAACCCCACAGCTTTTGATTTGAGCGGAGGAGTAAAATTCAACTTGACACTGATAAGTTAGCCCCCAACCCTCTTGATCCACCTTTCCCTTTATTTCATCAGATAATGGAATATAAGTTAGCCACATATGGTCTGCCGTCGGATAGAGCCAATTGGAACGGCGCCAACTGGGCAACTTGGCACACCGATGTATGAATACCCCATTGATGGAAATATCAACTCCATCGCGAATCATAAAACTACGTCTTTCCAGAACAGAACAAACAGCCAGTCCTATGTTCTCCCAATTCAATTTGCTAGGGATTTCAAAAGAAATTGCACATGTACTGGATGGACCTTTTTCATTAGCAGCAACCTCCTTCGAACAGTGGAACCACTTCGGAACCTCACTATCGGGTAATACAAGACCAAACCGGGTATTGTGCTGCAATAAAAATGTCAACTACGTCAATACCGCACGTATTCTTTCAGCAATAGGAATTCAGGTGAGATACCCCTCAAATGTAGGCGGGTCTCACCCCATATCTATTAATAAGGTGTATGCATCATGTCATAAAACAAAACGAGAGAGAGAGAGAATAAACAGACCTGATTATTCAGCAAAATATTTTCCATCATGTCATAGCACAGACTGTAACTAAATCTATGGCAATTCCACAAGTTCATCTCTAGCATTTTCAAAGACTTGGGCAATATCAAGAATCTCTCCAGTGATTCGCAATCCCTCGCATTTACCTCGAGTATATGTAGTGGAAGCTCTGGAATCTCGCGAAGTCTCTTGCAAGTGAGGAAGTGGCCTTATTACATTGCGTCTTCCTTGATGATCTCAAGTTTCTGCAGCCTGCTTCCAGCTTCTCTATTACTTATTTTGATGTACAAAAGTAATTTATTTATCAGAAGTTAATTTATGGGGAGTGAAATTTGCACCCCCAAAATTGCAAACCACACCCCTGTTTCATTTTTTAAATAATATTTCATATCCCTCTTTTCATACTTCCTAAAACGTCCTCGGTCAGATTTTCTTTTTTCTTTTTGGTCTTTTCTTCTCTCTCTCCTTCCCGATCTTCACCAAGGTCCTCTCTCTCTCTCTCTCTCACAGCAATCACCGCCGTGCCTCACCTCCACCACCATCGCACTCACGGGTCTCCGACGACTCGAACTTAGCTTCTACGTCGACCGGAGAGGCAGGCAAGCCACTCAAGCCCCGACACCGGTAATACCAAGATCTGATTTGGGCACCCAAATCTGGGGTACACAGAGCTCTCTCTCTTTCCTTCCCTCCTCCAGCGTCTTCTCCGACGCAATATGGTCACACCTACAACTCCTCTCTTCTTGATTAATCACACATACAAGTCACAGTTCAATTTCTCTAAACTGAGATGAAGAGACGAGAGAGAGAATTTCTCTATGCTTGGTTGACCAGACGACCCAGACCCATTCTTCAATCCCGCTTCGAACGAAGGCCAAAACTCACTCCAGTTTCAAGGAGTGAACGACTGGAACGCTGTCCTCACCGGCGTCACTGTTCCACCACAATCAGAGCTCCACTAGCAGAACACTAACTGATTTTTGGGCAGCACCCAAACACTCTCTACACCCAAAACAAATCACGTGCAATTCATTCCCTCTGGTCGATCACATTTACAGGAATCAAACCGACCTCTAGTTTCGTCTCGGAAAATTTTGGAGACCCGGGGACTTCGACCTGCTTCAAAGGTGTATTAGCTCTACCGGAGCGGATTCACGCGCCCACGCGCCACCACTACAGACATTCAATTGAATTCCCAGACTTGAAACTCTCCAATTCCGGGAAGTACAGAATCTCGGACTTGGGTCCCAAAGGTCAAAGCCACAGCCGAACCCAGTGATCTCACTCTTGGTCTCGGTGTCTTACTGTTAACCTCGATGTCTCTCCTAATAACCTGTGGAGGTGGATTTAGAGAGCAGTGTGTGCGTGAGAGAGAGTGAGGACCTCGGTGAAGATCGGGAAGGAGAGAGAGAAGAAAAGACCAAAAAGAAAAAAGAAAATCTGACTGAGGGCGTTTTAGGAAGTGTAAAAAGAGAGACATGAAATATTATTAAAAAAATAAAAGAGGGGTGTGGTTTGCAATTTTGGGGGTGCAAATTTCACCCCCCTAATTTATTTGTCACTTTCCACTTTCACAAGTTACTACTATATGAAACCGTTGGTACATAAAACCAGACCAACGGAAATATTTAATGGAAAAGGCAATGTGCCAAGGTTAGAAATGTCATTTTGTGCGGAATGAAAGTTAGTTGCAACCCCAAATAGGCCAACGGACCCATCAGCCATGGCTGCAATGCTTCAACTAACCAAAACGAAGCACCTTCCAAAGCCTTCCACTTGTTCCTTGAAGAAGAAGAAATACAGGGTGTATTGTTCATGTACAATTCTCTGATGAGCGGTTTGTTACTCGAGTGCTGGGCTTAGTGACGAGGCTATTGGGCTCGAAGATTATGGCTTTCTATTAATGGGCTCAGCTCCATAGGTGGTTTGTGAAGATGGGTTTTGAGGAAGATGTGTTTCTTGGGGATTCTTTGATTCATTTATGTGCAGTGTGGGACATGGATTATGCCCAGAAGCTGTTCGATGAAATGCTTGAGAAAAATACTGTGTCGTGGACTAGTTTGATTTGTGGTTATGGTGGAGGAATATGCCAAAGGAGGCTGTTTTCTTTGTTTCCGAGAGGGTGGCTGCCGGTATTAAGCCCAATTTGGTGACAATGGGGTGCGTCATTTCTGCTTGTGCAAAGTTGAAGGATGCTTCGTTGAGTGAGAGGGTGTGTGGTTACATTGGGAAGTCTGGACTGAAGAGTAATAAACATCATTGATATGTAGTTTATGAAACGTGGAGCTACTGATGCTACACAGCGGCTTTTTGATGAATGTGTGGAAAAAACTTGGTTCTTTACAATACAATTTTGTCAAATTATGTGTGCCAGGGACTGGCTAGGGAAGCAGTTTCGGTCATGGGTGAAATGCTACAACTGGGCCTAAGACCCTACACGGTTATCTGCAATTTCTGCTTTTGCACAACTAAGTGATTCTCTCTCTGGAAAGTATTGCCATGTTTATGATTCCTTAGAATGGACAAGAAGGTTGGGATACCATTTGTAATGTCATGATTGATACGTACATGAAGTCATGAAGTGCGGTCAACAAGAGATTACCTGTAGAATTTTTTACAATATTGTCGAATAAGACTGTTGTATCATGTCAATACAGTTGGTCCATGGCATTTCCCCTCATACTGTTCATTTCGGTTGCATGGTCTATCTACTAGGCCGAGCCGGGTTCTTGGAAGAAGATGTTGATCTGATAAAGTGCATGCCAATGGAACCTAATGATGTCATTTGGGGTTGTCTCTTGGCTGTGTGTCGAACCCACAAAAAGGTCGAAATGGCAGCATATGCAGCTGAACAGATATCAAAATTGACAGAGAAGAGCCACATTGCGTTGATGTTTCAAGAAATAAACAGCAGACTCAGAGATGCTAGTCACGTTCCTTATTTGGACAATGTCCTGGTTAATGTTGATGAGAAGGAGAAAGAGTACTTGCTATTCACCAACCTTACCTCGTCCCACTTCAGGGTTCCGAGAAGAATGCCATGCATTCAGATGTATCCTTTCAGAGACAGAGAGATTTGAAGCTGAGACAAAGTGCAAGAGCTAATCAGAATTTCAAGATTTCTCAGGTTTGGTGTTCCTCTTTGTTCTCAGATTTTTCAAGTTGAGATTTGTTGGTTTTTCTAAGCTTTTAGTTCATGGTGGTTAGTAGTTGGAATTAGCACAATGGTAGTTGCATTCATATATGGATGGCATCTGGGATTACCATCATACTGGCACCTTAAGAAAGAGGAGCAAGTACCTCTAGTTATGTTAGGAAAGAACAAGAGTCGGATGATGCTATTTCTGGTTAAGAGTTAGAAATCAGCAATGAACTTTGGCCTCCGTGAGCAACGTTGGCTGGCTTTCTATTTCCATTCAGTGTGCGTTTGGCCATACGCTTCTGGTTTTTGAGTTACTTCTTAATTGTTCATAAAAAGGATTCAACAAACGCAGAGGATCTCATAGTCAGAGGTTTGCCGTATGCGTTCTCATTGCCAACAGTGAATTGGTCCCACCGTTTTCGGAGAAAATTGATGATCATGTAAGGAAGTGGTTTGCCATCAGAAGAGTGCCGCTGGGAAAGGGTGCAGAATTTTCCCAGATCTTTCCAAGTCTTCGAAGTCGTCATCTCCAAGTAAAGAAAAAGAAAAAGGAAAAAAGGGTCGTCCAAGTCATATATGATTATAATGCAGCGAGGAAAGAAGTATAGAAACATCAGTAGAGTGCCGCTGGGAAAGAGTGCAGAATTTTCCCAGATCTTTCCAAGTCTTCCAAGTCGTCATCTCTGAGTAAAGAAAAAGAAAAAGGGAAAAGTCATAAGATGACCTTATGATTATAATGTTTTCTTCTCCATAGTAACTACATTTTTAAAATAAATTTTCTTTTTTTAATCAACACCAGATAATTTCCTTGTTCCATCAAAGCATCAAAGCAATGATTTTCCAAGTCTTCTAAGTCGTCGCCTCTTAGAAAAGAAAAAGATAAAAAGACTTCCAAATCCAAGTCAAAAAGTAGAAGTGAAAGAAGAAGCTGCCTGGCAAGTGCGCCTCACCTCATTTAGTCATTTTCAACCTCACATTCACATTGCAGCAGGCACTGAGAAACTATCTACTTAAGAGTCGAGAGTTTAGATCTACAATGCAAAAGCACTCTAGGAAGGCAACATTCAACAGAAGCAAGGCAAAGCAAAATATGGCTTCTCTGACGAATAAAGCAGCCAGTTCTTCAATTGACCAAAAGCATTACACGTACGAGGTCTTCCTGAGTTTTCGAGGCGAGGATACACGCTTTAATTTTACAGATCATTTGTATACTGCTTTGTGTCAGAGGGGAATTGTGACCTTCATAGATGCTGATAAGCTTAGAAGAGGAGAAGAAATATCAGCGGCACTTCTCAAAGCAATTGAGGAGTCCAGAGTTTCAATCATTGTCTTCTCTCAAAACTATGCCTCCTCAAGGTGGTGTTTGGATGAACTCGTCAAGATACTTGAATGCAGAAAATCAAAAGGACAAGAGGTTATATCAGTTTTCTACAAGGTGGATCCTTCACATGTACGGCACCAAACAGGTGCTTTCGGTGACGCATTTGCCACGCTAGATCAATTCAAATACAAGGATAGCATGGACAAATGGAGGGAAGCTCTTTCAGATGCAGCAAATTTGTCTGGATGGCCTTACGAGGAAGACCGGTATGTTTTCAACCCAACCCCAGTAGCTAGTTGATAAAATATTTTTTTGAAGATGTGCAGCTTTAAATCATTAGTCTTCTACTTTATTTGATTTCGTATATGCGCATTTAAATTCGTAGGTCCGAAACTGAATTTATCCAGGAGATTGTTGGGGACTTGTCCGCTCGAATAGTAAACCCTTCATGTGTGTTGCCAGTAGCTGCACATCCAATTGGAATAGAGTCTTTTAGACAAGATGTGAAAAGACTTCTAGAGGAAAATAACATGGTAGGCATATGGGGGCCTGGTGGAATAGGAAAGACCACAATTGCCAAAGATGTGTTTAATTCAATTAGCCATGAGTTTGAATGTAGATGTTTCTTGGCAGATGTTGGATCAAATGCCCTAGTCCAACTGCAGGAGACATTTTTGTTTGATATTTTAAGGGACTCAACTTTGAAGGTGCGCAATGTTGATCAAGGAGTTGGTTTGATAAAGACAAGGATGCAAAATAAAAAAGTTCTCTTAATCCTTGATGGCGTGAGTCATTCTAGCCAATTACAGAACTTAGTTCCATCCCTTGATTGTTTTGAGCCGGGCAGTAGAATTCTCATAACAACAAGAGATAAACGTTGGCTAATTGCTCATCAAGTTGATGAAGTATACGAGGTCAAGTTGTTAGATGATCATCAAGCTTTGAACTTGTTTAGCTTGAATGCTTTCAACAGAAATGGACCTCCAAGCGATTATCTGGAACTTGCACAACGTGCTGTACGTTATGCCCAGGGCCTTCCATTAGCTTTGATAGTTTTAGGCTCTCATCTATTTCGTAAGAGCAGAGATGAGTGGGAAGCTACATTAGATGGTCGTAAAGGAGAAGATCCCCACATAGAGATAAGAAATGTTCTCAAAATAAGTTATGATGCTCTGGGAGGAGATTTAAAAGGATATTTTCTTGATATTGCTTGTTTCTTTAAGGATAAGTATGTGGACAATGTGAAACCAATATTAGAATCCTGCTATGAACTCAAATTAGTGACTGGTATTGCACAACTCCAACAAAAGGCCTTAATAAGAATTGACAATGAGACTTACAAGGGTGGTAGGATTTGGATGCATGACTTGATAGAAGAAATGGGTAAAGCCATTGTGTATCAAGAGAGTGAACCCGGCGAAAGGAGCAGATTGTGGAATTATGATGATGTCAACCATGTT
This sequence comes from Rosa multiflora, assembly GCA_002564525.1. NCBI lineage: Eukaryota > Viridiplantae > Streptophyta > Magnoliopsida > Rosales > Rosaceae > Rosa > Rosa multiflora. The sequence goes on along the minus strand of BDJD01008447.1, from coordinate 18,293 downwards.
TTAACATATAATACAGTAAGTATCTTATCTAGTAAGTAAAATTTCTTTTTGAGATCTTGAAGCTAGGAGATTTTGAAACACGTATTTACTAGCTTATGCTTTCAAATTGCTATATATGTTAATAATGGGAGAGGATGCTCTCCTAATCTCTTATCTTCCTAACCTACCTAACCTTTTAACACCAAACTGACACGTGTCCAAACTTACATCCAATGGCCTACAATAAATTTAGGTTTTTTTATCTCCATTTTTATTTGAGTTCAGGTTGCCGCGCGGTTGGTTTTGTTTCCCTCGCTTTCTCCCTTCTCCCTTTTTTGTTCCCTGGCGCTCTTGATGAAGTAGAAACGAGTCTTCAGTCGTGAAATTCAATGGATACACGCAGAGAGATCTAATCAAAATTTCAGAACTTTAGCTTTGATTCTTCTATCTATCTCACTTTTCCTGCATTCCATTACGACATGTAAGTGTAATCCCCTTTTATTTTGGGTTTTCTTTTCTAAACTCTCTTCATATTGTGTGTTTTAGAGTTTAGGAACTCTATATTTGCTATTGACAAAGAGGAATTCCCTGCTTCATTATTACAAAAAAAAGGACCCAAAATGCAATTTTCATTCAAGTTTCGATCTATTCATGTATCAATTGTCTTTCGTATATTGATATCAAAGTAATCAAACCATAACAAAGCATCAAGGCGATCTTATTCTTGTAACCTTTTATTTTTTTTTGGACTGATTCTTGTATCTGTAGTTGCATTGGATTTGGCCTTGCTTAGTAAAGTGAAAAGTATGAGAGGCTAGGGGACATTTTTTTGCTATATTGGTTGTGTTCTCTATATTGATTGTATCTTTTCAGTTTACTGTACAAGGAATTGGTTGCAGATGGATAATGCATTGGGTGCAACAGATGTTAATGTAGAGAATTTTGATTTTGATTTGGAATTGGATTGGAAACCAAGAAAAGGAATGGAGTTTGATTCTGAACAAGCAGCTTATGACTTCTACAATAGATATGGAGGAAAAGAGGGGTTTAGTATTAGAAGGGAGAGTCATGCTAAGAACAAGAAAACCGGTGAAATCACTTCAAGAGTATTTGTTTGCTGTAAGGAAGGTATTCGATCCAAAGATAAGAGGGAATACATGATTAGAAAATCCAGAGCAGAGACACGTACAGGTTGCCATGCTGAACTTTGTATTAAATTGAATAGGGAGAACAATAAGTTCTTTGTTACCCATTTTGTTGAAGAGCACAATCATCTTCTTGTGGTGAAAGAATGTTCTCACATGCTTCCTTCGTAACGGAAAGTACAAGACTGTCAAGGCATTGATATAGACTTAGCACA
>BDJD01008445.1:33691-53627 GCA_002564525.1 Rosa multiflora | reverse complement strand
TCCATTTTACATAATCCCCAATTTGGAGTTAGCAAAACCCTTGCCTCATCATCAATGGGCAAATCCTCCTACCAAACCTACCGGCGTCGAACTCGAACCTACCGGAAATAGCTGGAGCTCCCGGAGGACGTCACGTCTTCCATACTCTCCGCCTCGGCGCCATCAAAATGGCTTGATTTTTTGCATATAGCCAGAATAGTCGAGTCTTCGGCGGTCTCATGGCAGTGCTCTTCCTCAGATCCTTCTACGCAGACTCTCATTCTTGTGCATAGCCTACTCTTCTCTCGACCTAGATCTCTGCAACTTCCCTCAGGCAGTTCCACTTTCTTGCTCTAAACAGTAATAACCCTTTAGTTTGTTGTTCCAAAAGTGTAGACATCGCTTCTGAACCTAGTCCATCCAACTCCTTGCCCATTCTCCGCAATTTCTCCAAGCGTAGCACTTTATGCATGTCGTTCCTGCAGTTCCTGCTCTTCAGGTTCATGGCGGTGTTCTTATGGTGTCGTTTCTTAATTTGTTGCATACATTTAGCAATGGCTTGATTTGCTTGCAGTTTATGTATCATTGTGTATAAATTGGTCAATTTGAGAGTTTAGTTGGGGTGTGTTTGGCTTTGTGGAATTGAAGGTTCAATTTGCAGTGCTTATATACTAGTTTTCTGGTTTGCTTTTGGGTTATGGCTTTGTGGAGGTTTTATATGAGCTCAAAGTCTAAACATTTCGTGTGCAGTAGCAGAACTGGAGGAGGACAAATGTAGTAGCAGAACTGGATGAGTACGAGTGCAGTAGCAGAATTGGACGAGTACGAGTGCAGTAGTACACTGGACGAGTATGAGTATAGCTAGTGCAGTAGCAAGATTAGACGATGACGAGTGCAGTACCAGAACATGAGTACAAGTTTAGTAGCAGAACTTGACGAGTATGAGTGCAGTAGCAGGATTTGAACAAAAAAGAGTTTGAATTAAAGAAAACTAGTCTGCAATCACATGCTCTACATGTGTATGAAAAATTTTCGTTGTAAAAAAAAAAAAAAGTGGGTAGTTATTGCAAAAGAAATATATTCAGTGGTAGTTATTGCAGAGAGAAAATAGTGGGAGAGAAAAGTGGGGGTTGTGGAATCATTTCTTTTTAATTTTTTAAATAAAAATCTATTTTATAATTGTCCTATTTATCCTTATGATTTAATTTATTTTCAAAGTTTTTTAATATTTCAGCGTTAAATCTGTCAAAATTTTCAATTTTGGCTAATAAAGCCTCTTCTCTTAATATTATACTAGTCTGCAATCACATGCAGATGCTCTGCATGTATACGAAAAAAAATTAGTTGTTGATAAAAATAATAGAAAAGTGGGTAGTTATTGCAGAGAGAATAGTGGGAGAGAAAAGTGGGGTTGTGGAATCATTTCTTTTTAATTTTCTTAATAAAAATTTATTTTATAATTGTCCTCTTTATCCTTGTAATTTAATTTATTCTCAAAGTTTTTTAATCTTTCAGGGTTAAATCTGTCAAAATCTTTAGTTTTGGCTAACAAAGCCTTTTCTCTTAATAATAGTATAAATAATTGGGGCGCGTGACCACTTACCCAATTTCAGCAGAAAAATTGCCCACTTACTCCACTAAGAGTTTTTTAACCCCATTTACCCATTCTAACATCTACTGACAATTTTACCCTCATTAATCAAATTGAAACTCATCCGGACTCTCTCTCTCCTCTCATAATCTCTCTCACCGGGACTCTCTCTCTCTCTCTCTCTCTCTCTCTCTCTCTCCCGGCCACCCTCCATCCTCGTCCCTGCTGGCTCTACCACCATCGTCGTGGAGCAAGAAGGAATGGGTCCTCCAGGAAATCGATGAAAATGACAACGTCAGCGCCTCCTGGAGATCGAACTAGCTCCTCCGCCGCCTTCTCCACAGCCGGCAAACTCTATCACTGCCAGGTCATGGCCGGGGACAAGTTTATTCTGATCAACGATGGATTCAGCGGCCTTGATCTTCCTTTGGCTCTAAGGCTTGAGAAGGAGATGTTGAGGACGACGAGGAGATATAATTATCATTCTGTAAGCAAAAGTTGCTTTTTTTTTTGGATCATTTTGTTTTTGTAACCAAAACTTGGCATCCGTTTAATTGACAGACAATGCGAACCCTTTGCCCAAGAGATCCACAACTTGATTATGCTTCACCAATCACCATAGCCCAGCTCCGAAAACATTGTTGCATAAAGTCCAAAAATGGAGATTTGGTTTATGCCCTCCAAGTGTTCAGTGAAATTACCCACCGGATGCATTCGTTTTCAACATTGTAATGAGAGGACTCCCAATAGCTATAACTCCCTTCTGTCGTCAGAACCCTCCTAGCTTTCTAAGATTTGTATATTTTAAATTGCTTTCTCCCAATTACATTCTCCACTGCCAGTCTAGGAGGAGGGCGTGCTCAAGTCGGCTGAAGTTATACATGTCAGCTACTAAAATCACATTTGGGGGGGGGGGGGGGGGGCAATAATATGTCTATTGCCCCCCAATAGACCAACATAGTACACTACATTTCCACTATATAAACACAAATAAACGTATGGGCTATCAAAAACATAATTCCCACAAATAATAACATAGAGTCAATAGATTATTGGGGGACAATAATCTGTCTATTACCCCCTAGTATACCAACCAACAGCCCTCCATTTTACCCCTATTCACACACTACTACTATTTAATAAACAGAAATTTTTTTTAAGAGGCAATAATATGATTATTGGGGGGCAATAATATGATTACTAGGGCGCAATAATATGGTTACTGAGTATTATTGGGGGGTAATAAATTCAGACGCCGGAATCCCGACACCAGTCCGGTAGCCGGATTCCCGATTCCGGTCACCGGTCACCGGATTTCGGTCACCGGTGGGCGGCCGGCCACTGGTCACCGGAGTCGGGCAAGGTGGAGGATGACTTCTCCCTCTAAGTGAGAAAGAAGGAGAGGGCAAAAAAGTCCCAAAAATAAATAAAAAAGAATTAATTGGGTATTCAGGAAATAATCCCTTAGAGTGTTTTGGGTAAACGGGGTTAAAAAACTGTTAGGGGAGCAAGTGAGTAATTTTTAAGCAGAAATTGGGTAAATGATCATTTTCCCTAAATAATTAATATTTAGTTATCCATGCATGAATGTTAGAATTGTAAACGTCATATTGACACATGACAATAAAATAACAACTTGTCCTTATGTGTAAAATTTTATCCTTATAAACTCTATATCAACTTGTAAGGATGTATTTGTGAATTCATTTTTTGTCAAGGGCTTATGTGTGGTTTGCTAAATTCTAATGTTATGGTCCGTAATTAATGCTAAATCTCAATCTCTTATCTTAAGTTCACACAACTTGTAAGGACTTAAATGTCTACATCACCTTTAATTCTCAATCCTTGTTGCCGATACTAATCTCTTATCCTTAATTGTCTCTTTAAAGTACTCACCCCCATTCATCTCAAAAAAAAAAGGACTCACCCCCATAACTTGAAGAATCAACGATGGCTAAGCATGTAGCTCTTCTTTTTTTCTTGTGCTTTCCTCATTCAAATACTCACTGTGAGCTCAGTCTGTAAAGCCTTTTATGAAGACAGAAAGGTAAGAGTCAACTTTGCTGCAAACCATCCTCCTCTATTTTGCTGCATTTATGAAATTGTAAAGAAAATGCAATTTTGAACCCTGTAAGCCTTATTGCATGGTATACTTTACTACTTGACTGTGATGCAATGATTATGCAGGTCCATATTGTGTACATGGGGTCACTTCCATATAAGGAGTACTCTCCATTTTCTCATCACCATGGTATGCTACAGACTGTTGTCCACAGCAGGTAGTCTATTTAAACCTTTAGTATTATTTTTCATTTTTTTGGTCATAAGCAGTTCTCCTGAAAATTTCCTGATAAGAAGTTACAAAGAAATTTTAATGGATTTGCTGCCAAGCTCACAGATCAGGAAAGAGAGAAACTTGCTAATGACTGCTTCATGACGTACAGTTCCTTTTGTCATTAGAAAGGATTAATACACATGCTTGCTTGAAAATTTAGCATATTTATAAACTGTGTGGATCCACTGCAGATATGAAGGAAGTAGTATCTGTCTTCCCGAGCACAGCATTACAACTTCAAACAAGAAGATCTTGGGACTTCATGGGTTTCACTGAGAAAATTCATAGACGAGGAAATGTTGAGAGTGATATTATTGTGGATGCAGTGATTGACTCTGGAATTTGGCCTGAATCAGAAAGCTTCAATGACGAAGTTTTTGGTCCTCCTCCTAAGAAGTGGAAAGGTGCTTGTATGGGCGGCTTCAATTTCACTTGCAACAAGTAAGTGCCGTTAACTTTTGTCACTCTAGCGATATGATTTGCTTGAGAAGTAATCTATAGTTGGAAATAATCAAAGAGAAAGCAAATATTTGAGCATATACTTCACATGAAACAATTAGAAGTGGTTAGTGCAACTCTAAATCTCAAAACATGTTCTTACACACTCCTATAGGTGTTTTGCTTTTAAAAATTGTTATAATGGTGTTGCCTCTATACTTACCTCTAGCTATATGTAATGTTGTCCTTAAATAATCTCTTTCTGGTTGGATGATTTATATTTTTTTCATGGGAGTGAGTTTACTAGCTTTTGAACCAGGCTTTTACAAGGTCAAAAGTTATACATTAGGGACAAAAGTACTGCCAACTGATCCCAAGAAGGTCCCATTAATAATTACTACATGTATGGAAGGCTCATCATATCATATGGATACTCTGAATTATAGTTATGAGCCAAATATATAGCGGGCTATATTTAATTCCATAAATGAAAATTAAAAAGAATGGATACATAATCTGATGCTTTGCAGATGTTAGATTTTGTGTCATAGTCCCAGTATAAAGTTGTCTTTGCCTATTTTATTTTTCTGAGCATTCAACAATGGCCAAGCATGGAGATTTTTTGCTTTCTTATGCTTTCCCCATTCTCATACTCAGTTTGAGCTTATTGTGCAAAGCCAATGATGAAGATAGGAAGGTAGGAGTTCATCTTTATTGGTTGCAGACTTGTGACATGACTTTGTCATCCAATCCTAAAATAACATGTAGATAATGCCGTTTGATGTTGCAGGTTCACATTGTATACTTAGGGTCACTTCCTAATACGGTGTACTCACCATCGTCTCACCACCTTGGTATATTACAGAAAGTTGTCCAGGGAAGGTACGTAGTTTCTACATGTGATGATCCGAATATTTAAGGTTAGCCTTTTTTGTCCTTCCGAGTCAAAAGATTTTTTAGGTGTTATCTTGTTTCTGTCGTTCTCTGCAGAGGTTCTCTAAAAAATTACCTGATCAGAAGCTACAAAAGGAGTTTCAATGGATTTGCTGCCAATCTGACTGACCAGGAAAGAGAAAAACTTGTTAGTGAGTGCTCCTAGACATTTACGATTATAACTAAAGGAGCAATATGGTTTGGTACATATGAATATTTATCATGTTTACAAACTGTACAATGCAGACATGAAGGAAGTAGTCTCCATCTTCCAGAGCACAAAATTCAAACTCCAAACAACAAGATCTTGGGATTTTATGGGATTCCATGAGTGTATCAACCGAAATGCTACTATCGAAAGTGATGTAATTATTGGTGTTATTGATAGTGGAATTTGGCCTGAATCAGAGAGCTTTCAAGACAAAGGCTTTGGTCTGGCTCCTAAAAAGTGGAAAGGTGCTTGCAATGGAGGCAAGAATTTCACTTGCAACAAGTATGTAAATAACTTTCATCACTACATATTGCTGGTGTAAATAATCACTAAAAGGAGATTATCAATAATATGGACTGTAAATTTTGCAGCAAACTCATTGGAGCTCGGTATTACTCATCACTGCAGTCTGCAAGAGATGAAGTTGGTCATGGAAGCCACACTGCTTCAACAGCAGCAGGGAATGTTGTGAAGGGTGTTAGCTTTTACGGACTAGCACAAGGTACTGCAAGAGGAGGAGTTCCCTCTGCAAGAATTGCAGCATATCAAGTATGTGATTTGGATTCGTTCTGTAGCGGACACGATGTGTTGGCTGCTTTCGATGATGCCATTGCTGATGGAGTTGACATCATTACACTTTCCATCGGAACAGATCTTCGATCTGAATTTTACAAGGATCCTATTGCAATTGGTTCTTTTCATGCCATGGCAAAAGGGATACTAACCTCCAACTCTGCTGGCAATGAAGGTCCTGCAGGCGATACTGTGTCAAGTGCAGCACCTTGGACACTTACAGTTGCAGCAAGTAGCATTGATCGTCGAATCATTGACAAGGTTGTTCTTGGAAATGGAAGCATACTAGTCGTACGTGTCTCTGACTTTCACAGCATTACTTATTTTAGATTAATTTTCTGTTGAAATTGCTAATTGTCTTTGCATACACACAGGGGACTTCAGTGAACACTTTCACATTAAATGGATCAAGTTTTCCTCTGATATATGGAAAAGATGCTTCACGTCATGAATGCTCGGACTCCCAAGCTGGGTGATGCTTCCACCCCAAGTCAATTTACATGTTAACAATATTGTAAAGGAAATAATAATACGCTAAAGTACTGATTTCTTGCACCTCAGGTTATGTGATGAAGATTGCCTTGACAGTGATTCAGTTAAGGGAAAGATTGTGCTATGTGATGCATTCGCTGAAGCAGATTTTGTGGCTCATAAAGCTGGTGCACTAGGTTCTATTTTAAATAATGACGGAACTGGTGATTTTTCTAATGTTGTCTCATTACCTGCAATAGCTTTAAGCTATGAAAACTATAATGCAGTCAAGTTTTACATGAACTCCACTAGGTAAGGATTCATTTGGATACTTGATCATAATCTGATTGTCTCATGATGTTTTCCTATATTGATTGACTGTGCCTCTTGTTCATAGAGATCCTCGAGCAAACATATTAAGAAGTGAAGTCATAAATGACCCGGCTGCACCAATTGTCGCTTCCTTCTCTTCACGTGGACCCAATCCAATTACACCTGACATTATAAAGGTAGATCCTTATTCTTCATATATATGCATGATAATAACAATATTTCTTACTTCATGCTTTAATGTGATTCAGCCAGATATAACTGCGCCTGGTGTAGATATTTTGGCTGCATATTCGACTGTTGCCTCAATTTCAGAGAGCCCCGAAGACAAGAGGCATGTAAAGTACCATATATTATCTGGAACCTCCATGTCTTGCCCTCATGCTGCTGCTGTTGCTGCGTATGTTAAATCATTCCATCCCAATTGGTCTCCATCAGCTATAAAATCATCTCTTATGACTACTGGTATTGTCATATAACAGTACTTTTTACAATAGTTTCTGGAGTGAAATACACTCATTTTGAATTTTAACTGTCCCATATGTCCAAATCTTTCTCATGCCTGCAGCTTGGCCAATGAATAATACCAACAATGCACCTGCTGAGTTTGCTTATGGATCTGGACATGTCAATCCTGTAAAAGCTATAGATCCCGGGCTTGTTTATGAAACTTCTAAAGAAGATTTCATAAACCTACTTTGCATGGACTATGATGAAGCCAAAGTGAGACTGATATCAGGAGATAACAGCACTTGCCCAACAGGCTCTGATAAAGGATCACCAAAGGATCTTAACTACCCTTCAATGGCTGCAGCAAACGTTACACCGAAGAAACCTTTTATGATTAACTTTCATAGAACAGTTAAAAATGTTGGCCTTGCAAACACTACTTACAATGCCACCATCTTCCAAAGTTCCAAAGACGTGGATATCAAAGTTGTGCCTGAATTTCTATCCTTCAAGTCCTTGAATGAGGAGAAGAGCTTTGATGTGGCTGTTGTTGGAAAAGGTTTGATAGGTGGATCACTAATTTCTTCGTCACTGGTTTGGTCTGATGGTGTTCATAACGTTAGGAGTCCAGTTGTGGTGCGTACTGAAATAGCCTAACCATAACTTCATTTCTGCAGTACTGAGAGTACTGTTGTATCTCAACTTATACTTTTTTTTTTATCAGAATGATAAACTTTTATTAATAGCTATGGTTAGTTACAATCATTGGGGTTAAGGTGGCCTCGTCAACTTATACTGTTTTTACAAACATAATGAAATAATCTCTCTTTTGTAAACTGAATTCGAGAGCTTCACAGCATATATTGGTTTGGTTATATTAGAAGTTTCACTGTTTCAGTGAATTGTGGTTACACATACAATATCTAAATCAGTAGCACACCATGATGAAGTCAGTAAGCTGATGGAATCCATCCAATATTGGAATCATATCATCCCACATTAAGTAATGAGTAATTAGTAATACAAGTTACGACTTACGGCAGAAAAGTGGACTTTTTAAATACCAAACCTTTTCTCTCTTTCTAATTGCAACAAATGAGACATTGTTTCTTGATCCAACTTCAGTCCTCCCATCTCTACCTCCTTGCAAATCTCTCTACACTTGGCTAGCCGCCCAGAAACCATGTAAATTCTGATCAAATCCCGGTATACGTCATATGTTGGCGTAAAACCTGCTTCTTTAAGTTTTGAAAAATATCTTGCTGCCCTTGCAAGATCATTCAGAGCAACAAAAAGTTTTATTACAACTCGATAAGCTGGAAAGTCAAAGAGACAATTTGAAGCCTCCATTTCCCAAACCACAGCCAAGGCCTCCCTGTACCTCTTCTCAGAGTAGCGGCTGTGAATCAAAGTTGTGTAAATAACGACAGTTGGATCGTGTCCAGATTGTCTAAACCAATCATAAACACTCTCGACCACTTCAAATTTTCCAAGCCTAATGCATACTTTCATAATAGCAGTACAGTCCTGTTGGCTTAAACTCAAGTCTTCTCTTTCTCCAAGCTCCTCCAGTAAGGTCATTACAACCATATGTTTATCAGGATTTTTCCCGAACTCTACTATTAGCTTGGCATACAAGCTGGGATCCAGCTTCCTTTGATTATCCTTGGCTACCGATACTAGCTTCCAAGCTAGGTGCAAGCTTCCTCCTTTAATGAAACCTCTCACCATTGCCTCAATCACACCACGACTCGCGGAACTAGCGAACTTGTCCAAATTAAATGGCAGTTTCAGCTCATGGTTCCTTGCCAAGACCTCAACTGTCGAACTCAAAATCCGGTCATCAGGGTACAGCTGTGGCTGTTTCTGAGCCCAACAGAAGGTCTGCAGAGCCCTCTCAGGAAGCCCCATGTGACCCAATTCCCGAATTGTCATGGAGAGAGACCCTTTTCGCAGAAAGTGAACCCTCTTGTTGAGAACTATGCCCACATCTTTATCCGCTGCAAGGCTTCTAATTTCCCTTGCCAAACCAACAAGGGCATTGGGGTTCTTGTACACTTGCTTAGACATTGGTCCAATCTTAACAGCATTTTTCTTGGGTGATGGAAGTCTCGAAGGTCGAACCTTGTAAGGAAGTGGGAGTGGTAGAGGCCTCTGCCTATTCAAACTCCCCGGCTTTTGGGGTATTCTCCCTTGGAAAAGTGACTGAATAGCTTCAATTTCATCCGATTCCCAAACAATGTCGCCATCTTCAGTATACTTTTCTTCTTCTTCTGCTTCAGGGTACTCTGGCTCACTGGCATCATTGCTTGTCTTGTTCAAGAATTGGTTGACTCCGAGATCAGGAGGAAGCTTTGCTTGCCGCGGATAGCGAAGGTTCTTGGGCAGGCTTCTTCTCCTTGTACTACTAGGACGCACCATGAAAGCCACCCTATCATTCCTTGCAAATTTCTGTGGGCACAAAATGGGAATCATACCAAAGACTATGCAATCCATTATCTCCAACCTACTCCCACCAGCAGCAGGGCAGAGATAATTCACAGAGGAATTTCGTCGAACACGTGGTGTGCAGTGCACACTTGTGGTTATGGGTGATGGGCGGAAAACCCAGTGAGGAAAACCTACTCACATGGCCATAGCAATTTCCCAGAGCCAGATGATGAGATGTTATCTATTGCTAGCAAAGTTATTCAGGTTGGCACTGAGGAGGAGGATTATTTGGTAATAATGGTTGGGGGCTTTTCCTCACAAAGAAGCTTCCATGACTAACTATTATCAATTGCCTTGCTCTAACATCTCATTATAAACTCGTGAAACACCAACTAAGAAATATACACCTGGGACAAAATCCTGGTGCTATGGCAAGACACAAGTGGTTCTAACTACATGAATTCTGGATACCAGATTGAGGTGACACATTCTATTCTTGGATACATTGTTTGCAAACAAATACGGAATACGTTTATATATGATGGAAACAGTCTAACGCTGGCCTACTAGTTAACCATAGTTAGCCCGTACTAGTACTTAAAAAAAACTAATATTTAATATGTGTTATAAAGTAGAGAGAATAGTAGGGAGAAAGTAGAAGTATATCATTCAGTCTCATTAGCCTCCTTTATATAGAGGTAGGGTTTACATCAAAGTACATAGCTAATGAGTATTTACGTTGACAGCCATATAGATAATAATATTTACAACACTCCCCCTTGAATGTCCACTAATGAATGATGCTTTTGGACGCGCTTATTGTTGCCTCGTTAAAAACCTTGCCAGGTAACAAAAACCCAATGGGACAAAAATAACCTTGGTTGAAGGACAAAAAGAGCACAACGCACATATGTCCTAGGTAACATGCTTCTGGATGCTCCCCCTGATGAGAATCTCTCCCCCTGATTATTGCAAGCCTCATTTATGTATGCAATAAGCTACATGTACCATGTATAGTGGTTTGATGTGTCTATCACTAAAGTGAGACCATGAGTGCTTTGCATATGAGGGCTCATCACAAATTTTTATACCTGCAAAGTTTAAGCAATACCAACAAAACTAGACGATTTTCAATAAGCCTTACCTCATATGACAATGTTAGAAAACAATCTCATATGCTTAAAATCATACACAAAGTAATAGCTAAACAATATAAAGAAATTGACATATTTAACTTTGAATAGTTTAAAACATTGAAAAATCATCATGGTATACTTAGCCATACATATCAATATTGTGCTAATAACGTGTTATAAAGTAGAGAGAATATGAAGAGAGAATAGTAGGGAGGAAGTAGAAGTATATCATTCAGTCTCATTAGCCTCCTTTATATAGAGGTAGGGTTTACATCAAAGTACATAGCTAATGAGTATTTACGTTGACAGCCATATAGATAATAATATTTACAACACTCCCCCTTGAATGTCCACTAATGAATGATGCTTTTGGACGCGCTTATTGTTGCCTCGTTAAAAACCTTGCCAGGTAACAAAAACCCAATGGGACAAAAATAACTTTGGTCGAAGGACAAAAAGAGCACAACGCACATATGTCCTAGGTAGCATGCTTCTGGATGCTCCCCCTGATGAGAATCTCTCCCCCTGATTATTGCAAGCCTCATTTATGTATGCAATAAGCTACATGTACCATGTATAGTGGTTTGATGTGTCTATCACTAAAGTGAGACCATGAGTGCTTTGCATATGAGGGCTCATCACAAATTTTTATACCTGCAAAGTTTAAGCAATACCAACAAAACTAGACGATTTTCAATAAGCCTTACCTCATATGACAATGTTAGAAAACAATCTCATATGCTTAAAATCATACACAAAGTAATAGCTAAACAATATAAAGAAATTGACATATTTAACTTTGAATAGTTTAAAACATTGAAAAATCATCATGGTATACTTAGCCATACATATCAATATTGTGCTAATAACGTGTTATAAAGTAGAGAGAATATGAAGAGAGAATAGTAGGGAGGAAGTAGAAGTATATCATTCAGTCTCATTAGCCTCTTTTATATAGAGGTAGGGTTTACATCAAAGTACATAGCTAATGAGTATTTACGTGGACAGCCATATAGATAATAATGTTTATAACAATATGAGCTTTATAATGAGTAACACTTTTAGTAAAAACATGAAACTCGGGCAAAATGTCTCTGTATCAAAGCGACACATACCAAAGGGTGGCGATTGAATATTAAATACACAAAACTTGTGTTGACTGGCCCACGACCGAGCATACCGGCCCCTGCTCGTGCGGTGGCTATAGACGACCCCACACAAGAAGGATAACGACTCCACAAGGAGGAGAGTGCGCGTTCGTACAAGTAGACGGGTGCAATGCCTTCAGGTTGAGTCGGTCTGAAAACTGGCCTAGACCCCAGCCATCCTCAACGCCTATACAAGGGGGTTTCAATTTCACTCTGGAGGTATTTTTTAATTTTTAGGAGAATAAATTAAATTCATAGATACTTAAACGTCAATACAATCAAACTGAATAGAGTTCACCATATCTAGATGAGCTTTTGTTAAAAATAAAGACTGACTATCTATATTTCTAGCTAATTGTGCAAGTATATGAGCAGCCTTATTGGTAGATCGTCTAACATGAGATAGAGAAACATTGGAGGCAAAAACCAAACTTTGTTATAGGTCCTCCACAAGAAAACCCAAATCAGAATAATTTGCAGCACTATTAGAAACAACATGAACCAACTCCAAACAATCAGTTTCAATCTGAATCGGTAAGAAGCCTTTTGCCCTGGCTAGTTGAACCCCATGAAAACATGCAAGGAGTTCAACATGTTTAGCAAAAGACACATTCTCTTGGCTGTGTAAAAATCCACCAATAAAACTCCCCTCAGAATCCCTGAACACTCCTCCTAGACCAGCCTTATTAGCATAAGCAAAATGAAATGGCACATCAACATTTAGTTTAATGAATTAATTATACCAGTGGTTTCTTTCATCTAATCACAGCCCCATTAAATTTTACGGTGTTGCAATTTAAAAGAAAAAAATGTCATCAAATTTAAAAAAAAAAAAAAAACACTATTGATGTCTTCGACTGTAAAACCCAAGTCCTAAACGACTAAACCCCTCTCCCAGTTTCGAGTCTTTCGACCCGCAAATAATTAAGAGAGAACCACTGCACCACTGTCGCAGTCCATGTTCTACATATAATTTCTCATTTGCCAACCCCCTTTAAATTCATACATCTTATGGCTATTCGTGCATTTTCAAGATCAAAATTCCCAACTTTCTCTTCAATACTCCTTCAAGGTCTAAAACGAACATCAATCCGAGAGAACCCTTTTCCTCCAAAACCCACTTCTCCAGGACTAGAAATCGAACCGTGGAAACCCGTTTGTGGGTTTAGGCTATACCATGATGGGAGGCCTAGAGGTCCCCTTTGGAGGGGTAAGAAGCTGATTGGCAAAGAAGCCCTTTATGTGATTTCGGGTTTGAAGCGGTTTAAGGATGACGAAGAGAGGCTTGGCAAGTTTATAAAGAACCATGTTTTGAGGCTTCTGAAGATGGATGTGATTGCTGTTCTCACTGAGCTTGAGCGCCAAGAAGAGGTCAATTTGGCTATTGAGGTACTATAAAAATGTAACTATGCTTAAATTTAGTGGCTTTTTGCATTTGCTGTTCTGGGTTGTGCAGAAAGTTTCATTCTTGGGTTTGTAATTTATGCTATGTGAATACGATTAGGCATTGCTAGTATAATATCTTTGTGAAAAATTGCTTAGTGGGTTTGGCTGCTGATGTGTTTGACGAAATGCCAGACCTTAGTGTACATTGTTGGAATCTTCAATATGCTTAGATAGTGTTTAACAGATTGAGAAGAACCTGGTATAAGTACTAGGTCTGCTGGGTATTCCTGTTGGCAATGCAGGCTCGTTGGTATATGATAAATTTTGATTGGAGTGAGTCCTTTGGCTCCTTTCTGTGGCCAATTTGATCGTTGGCAAGTAGTCGATTGGGCCTTGTTTTTTCATATGTAGTTATAGATGTTAAGAACTTAAGATGGCTCTTTAGATTTAAATGTTGAAATCTCATTCTCAAACAAGGAAATGAACAATGACTTGAGAATGCCGTATTGCCATGTGAAAGAGAGGCTGAAGAGTAGTTTGTGTTTAGATTTTGGTTTATTGATTCTTTCAAAGCGCTCAACGTCAAGCCAAACGCTTCCAGTACATGATGGTGTTTTCATTTGAATTACTTTCTGTCCTTGATGCAATGGTATGCTGTATGTTTGCACTCTGGGGACTTGTTTGTGAGACTACCAGAAAAGAAATTGGATTTTATCTATTATTTGAAATGCAATTGCTTCTAGATTGCATTATCTTGGTTTTCTGTAGAAGCTGCTAATTCTGTTATGGGTTAATTTATTGTAACTTCTATTAATCAATTGGCTTACAAGCAATTCAATGACTTCTCAGGTATTTAAGGTGATTCGAAAGCAGGATTGGTACAAGTCTGATGTCTATCTTTATAAGGACTTGATCATTTCATTAGCAAAATCTAAGAAAATGGATGATGTTATGCTGCTGTGGGAGTGCATGAAAAAGGAGGATCTGTTTCCTGATTCACAAACATATACAGAAGTTATCAGGGGATTTTTGAGCTCTGGTTCCCCTGCTGATGCAATGAACATATACGAGGACATGAAACAGTCTCCAGATCCACCAGAGGAGCTACCATTCCGGATTTTGTTAAAGGGACTTTTGCCGCATCCCCTTTTGAGAAACAGAGTCAAGCAAGACTTTGAGGAGCTCTTTCCTGAACAACATGTGTATGACCCTCCGCAAGAGATATTTGGCTCCTGTTGAGGTTCACGATCTGTGCTCTACAACTAGTTATATCTATTCTAGACTTCAACCTGGTATAAGTACTAGGTCTGCTGGGTATTCCTGTTGGCAATGCAGGCTCGTTGGTATATGATAAATTTTGATTGGAGTGAGTCCTTTGGCTCCTTTCTGTGGCCAATTTGATCGTTGGCAAGTAGTCGATTGGGCCTTGTTTTTTCATATGTAGTTATAGATGTTAAGAACTTAAGATGGCTCTTTAGATTTAAATGTTGAAATCTCATTCTCAAACAAGGAAATGAACAATGACTTGAGAATGCCGTATTGCCATGTGAAAGAGAGGCTGAAGAGTAGTTTGTGTTTAGATTTTGGTTTATTGATTCTTTCAAAGCGCTCAACGTCAAGCCAAACGCTTCCAGTACATGATGGTGTTTTCATTTGAATTACTTTCTGTCCTTGATGCAATGGTATGCTGTATGTTTGCACTCTGGGGACTTGTTTGTGAGACTACCAGAAAAGAAATTGGATTTTATCTATTATTTGAAATGCAATTGCTTCTAGATTGCATTATCTTGGTTTTCTGTAGAAGCTGCTAATTATGTTATGGGTAATTTATTGTAACTTCTATTAATCAATTGGCTTACAAGCAATTCAATGACTTCTCAGGTATTTAAGGTGATTCGAAAGCAGGATTGGTACAAGCCTGATGTCTATCTTTATAAGGACTTGATCATTTCATTAGCAAAATCTAAGAAAATGGATGATGTTATGCTTCTGTGGGAGTGCATGAAAAAGGAGGATCTGTTTCCTGATTCACAAACATATACAGAAGTTATCAGGGGATTTTTGAGCTCTGGTTCCCCTGCTGATGCAATGAACATATACGAGGACATGAAACAGTCTCCAGATCCACCAGAGGAGCTACCATTCCGGATTTTGTTAAAGGGACTTTTGCCGCATCCCCTTTTGAGAAACAGAGTCAAGCAAGACTTGTGTATGCCCCTCCGCAAGAGATATTTGGCTCCTGTTGAGGTTCACGATCTGTGCTCTACAACTAGTTATATCTATTCTAGACTTCAACATGCACTTCTCTAGTCTAGGTGTGCATATCGTATTGATTCCCATACTTTCATAATCCTAACTGAGTTTTATTTGGTTTTAGGTCTTCAACTTTATTCTCATTTTATTGGAGGACATCATCATATCTCATCCAGCTATAGGATTTAGGATTGCATGCCAGAACCACTAGGAGGATGCCGCAAATAATTAAGAGAGAACCACTCCACCACTGTCGCAGTCCATGTTCTACATATAATTTCTCATTTGCCAACCCCCTTTAAATTCATACATCTTATGGCTATTCGTGCATTTTCAAGATCAAAATTCCCAACTTTCTCTTCAATACTCCTTCAAGGTCTAAAACGAACATCAATCCGAGAGAACCCTTTTCCTCCAAAACCCACTTCTCCAGGACTAGAAATCGAACCGTGGAAACCCGTTTGTGGGTTTAGGCTATACCATGATGGGAGGCCTAGAGGTCCCCTTTGGAGGGGTAAGAAGCTGATTGGCAAAGAAGCCCTTTATGTGATTTCGGGTTTGAAGCGGTTTAAGGATGACGAAGAGAGGCTTGGCAAGTTTATAAAGAACCATGTTTTGAGGCTTCTGAAGATGGATGTGATTGCTGTTCTCACTGAGCTTGAGCGCCAAGAAGAGGTCAATTTGGCTATTGAGGTACTATAAAAATGTAACTATGCTTAAATTTAGTGGCTTTTTGCATTTGCTGTTCTGGGTTGTGCAGAAAGTTTCATTCTTGGGTTTGTAATTTATGCTATGTGAATACGATTAGGCATTGCTAGTATAATATCTTTGTGAAAAATTGTTTAGTGGGTTTGGCTGCTGATGTGTTTGACGAAATGCCAGACCTTAGTGTACATTGTTGGAATCTTCAATATGCTTAGATAGTGTTTAACAGATTGAGAAGAACCTGGTATAAGTACTAGGTCTGCTGGGTATTCCTGTTGGCAATGCAGGCTCGTTGGTATATGATAAATTTTGATTGGAGTGAGTCCTTTGGCTCCTTTCTGTGGCCAATTTGATCGTTGGCAAGTAGTCGATTGGGCCTTGTTTTTTCATATGTAGTTATAGATGTTAAGAACTTAAGATGGCTCTTTAGATTTAAATGTTGAAATCTCATTCTCAAACAAGGAAATGAACAATGACTTGAGAATGCCGTATTGCCATGTGAAAGAGAGGCTGAAGAGTAGTTTGTGTTTAGATTTTGGTTTATTGATTCTTTCAAAGCGCTCAACGTCAAGCCAAACGCTTCCAGTACATGATGGTGTTTTCATTTGAATTACTTTCTGTCCTTGATGCAATGGTATGCTGTATGTTTGCACTCTGGGGACTTGTTTGTGAGACTACCAGAAAAGAAATTGGATTTTATCTATTATTTGAAATGCAATTGCTTCTAGATTGCATTATCTTGGTTTTCTGTAGAAGCTGCTAATTATGTTATGGGTAATTTATTGTAACTTCTATTAATCAATTGGCTTACAAGCAATTCAATGACTTCTCAGGTATTTAAGGTGATTCGAAAGCAGGATTGGTACAAGTCTGATGTCTATCTTTATAAGGACTTGATCATTTCATTAGCAAAATCTAAGAAAATGGATGATGTTATGCTGCTGTGGGAGTGCATGAAAAAGGAGGATCTGTTTCCTGATTCACAAACATATACAGAAGTTATCAGGGGATTTTTGAGCTCTGGTTCCCCTGCTGATGCAATGAACATATACGAGGACATGAAACAGTCTCCAGATCCACCAGAGGAGCTACCATTCCGGATTTTGTTAAAGGGACTTTTGCCGCATCCCCTTTTGAGAAACAGAGTCAAGCAAGACTTTGAGGAGCTCTTTCCTGAACAACATGTGTATGACCCTCCACAAGAGATTTTTGGCTCCTGTTGAGGTTCACGATCTGTGCTCTACAACTAGTTATATCTATTCTAGACTTCAGCATGCACTTCTCTAGTCTAGGTGTGCATATCGTATTGATTCCCATACTTTCATAATCCTAACTGAGTTTTATTTGGTTTTAGGTCTTCAACTTTATTCTCATTTTATTGGAGGACATCATCATATCTCATCCAGCTATAGGATTTAGGATTGCATGCCAGAACCACTAGGAGGATGGGTATCCCACGTAATGGCATGCAGTATTGCTATTCTTCTTTAGAGCTCTGAAGTTCTGAGTTCCCAGAACATAAACTTGTGATCTGCTGTAAAATGTTCTTTTAGGCTTGTGCACCAGGTAAACTTCTCTTTCTTGATGTAGATGAGCTTGTACATTAACTGATGGGATAGTTTTGATGGATGTTGGTTTCTATATCCCATGTATCTTGGCACTGGCAATCTCCAAGCTCAGGAGGGATTTCCGGTGGCAAAGCACTCTGTTCCTTTTACAGGGGTACATCAAAATTTAGCTAGTACTGGAAACTGTGAGACCATGTGGTTTAGATGCTCAAATGACTGGAATAAGTGCATGCCATTTGGTTAAAGTAAAAGATATCCTATCTGGTGGAGTGATTTTCATTCTCGAAGTTCCCTCTTTTGGAATTTGATTCTGAAGAATTACGAATGAGATTCATGATGTTATGTGAGACCTACATGCACTCCACATGCCCTTTGATTCTTTTGCAATGTAAAACTAAATGAGCAGGAATGAATAACCACTCTTTTCAGTTGCATTCCAGGCAAGGGAATAAGCAAATAATAACCACTCCTCTTCAGTTTTATCTTCTTTTTTTAGGAGAATAGATTTCTTTATATTAAGCAATGGAGACGCATACATCTGAAATTAGTACATTGGACAGCCATGGTGGTTCGTTTGGGACTCAGATACCAAATGTGCCATCCATAAATGAAATCTCTTGGTTAGTATGGTATGATGGGACTGAGGTTTGGCTTGTAGAGAATAGTTAATGGATAATAGTGAGTGGTAAAGGCCAAAAGGAAGAGAACAATTTGCTGAACAAATCATTTTGCCGCATCCCCTTTTGAGAAACAGAGTCAAGCAAGACTTTGAGGAGCTCTTTCCTGAACAACATGTGTATGACCCTCCACAAGAGATTTTTGGCTCCTGTTGAGGTTCACGATCTGTGCTCTACAACTAGTTATATCTATTCTAGACTTCAGACCCTCCGGAGGTTTAAGGGATCGAACCCAAGGAAGTCAGTGCCCCTTTCACTCTCAAGCCATCAACGATATCTCTCACGAAATGGTTAGTATGCATTGCATTTAAACATAGGGAAAAATTTGGTAAGTGGACCTGAACTATGGACCACTACGAATTTCAGTACATAAATTTCCAAAACATAAACTTTGGTACATGA
This sequence comes from Rosa multiflora, assembly GCA_002564525.1. NCBI lineage: Eukaryota > Viridiplantae > Streptophyta > Magnoliopsida > Rosales > Rosaceae > Rosa > Rosa multiflora. The sequence goes on along the minus strand of BDJD01008445.1, from coordinate 34,611 downwards.
GGTTTAAAAACTGACCAGTTAGCATACACGACGTCAATGACGCCGTTAGTTTAGTGCCAAATGGCCGTATTTAAAGGGGTAAAATGGTCTGTACGGCCTTTTCCCTCCAACCTACAACCTACACTCCTTGCATATATTTTTCCATCCATAATTCTGATAAAGTCTGCAACTAACCATACTCTTGTTTAAAAATGGACTATTAGTAGTGGTGAAAATGAAAAAAAAAATGGCAATGATAGGACTGAAATTACTTAGTTAATGGTTCAACTGTGCATGACATAGAAATTCCAAATAATGGAAAGCAATTGTTTCATACTGCCCCTACTACAGATTTTCCAAAAACTACCTGTTACACAAAAGCTTATGGCATTTGTCCTATAACAAAAGAAAACAAATGCCACATTAACAGGTGGTGTTTCTTGCCATAACTACCAAGCTTGGTTCCTAAAACACAGAATTCAGGGTTTCCACAAAGCCCTCTGCAGTTTCGGTTTTTGAGGTTGAACAGATGCAGCAGCAAGTCTGGGTGACTTTCTTGGCTTAATTCTCCTTGCAGGCAACTTGTACCTCTTCCTTGACCCTCCAGCACTTGCTGATGATGTCTCATTCACTGGTTCAGCCTAGAAAATGATGAAATAGATAGTTGAATAGCAATGGTTCATTCAATCAGCCAAAATATCAACCAAATTAACACAGAAACAACATTTGAACCAATTAACCACGATATCAAAACAACTTATGCAGCAAATCTAAATAAAGAGACATGCTTTAAATTCTTAATCCAGAACAAAAAATCCCATAAAGGACAAAGCACTAGTTCACAACAAACTCAAAAAAAATCATAGCAAATTAGACATGGTTCCTAATCCAAAAAAAAAACCCAATGTACTATAACATCAAAACCGTTGCGGCGACGAAAA
>BDJD01008445.1:12483-33638 GCA_002564525.1 Rosa multiflora | reverse complement strand
ATGGGTCGAGAATCTGGCGATCTTGTTGCGGAGGCGCTTCGACGGGACTTTTGCAGATCCTCCAGGACCTTCTTGTTGGTGTGGAAGTCGAGGGTCATGCGCGAGTAGTACTGCTCGATCACCTGCCAGGAGGACTTCTTCACGGTCTTGGTGCGGACGCGTCCCATGGCGGAGGAGCTGCGGTGGAGCTCTGTGTGTGTGCGCGTGAGGTAGGGTTTGAGAGGAGAGGGACGGCTGTGTGTGTGTGGCTGTCAAAGGGATAAAAGAGAGAGAGGGATAAGGGTTTTCAAACTAAAAAACCAATTTTGCCCTTCATTATGTGCGTAATGGCATGACGTCTGACGGAGTCATTGACGGCGTGTACGTATATTGGGTCGGGCTTCATATTTGATGTACCAAAGTTTATGTTTCAGAAATTTATGTACTGAAATTCGTAGTGGGCCTTACTTCGGGTACTATTTATGATTTTTTCCCTTTCATGAACAATTGACACGTCATGCTTTTGGAATATCATTTTCCCCATGTATCACAGCACCAGATAAGCCTGGTGGGCTTAATTGTGAATAGTAAGTACCTTGATATTAACAGGAAGAGAATGTTGGACCAAGCACCACTTGGAGCATATCCGACAATGCAAACCTTATCCAATTATATCCCTCTTTGGTAGGATCACAAGCATATTCATTCCCTCCTGAAAAGCTATAAACTCATATTCAAAGATAAATCAGTTCCAAATGGCCACTGGCTAGGGAAAGAAATAGTCATGTATGGAGGCATGACTTGAGAGCTAGGGAAAAGCCACATCTGTAAGCACAAAATCAATACAGAAAATATGCGATGATTCGAAAATGGTTGTTGGCTAGGGCTGTGAAGATGCACTTCGATTATGAACACAATAATCAACACAAAAAAAAACATAAGCAAATGATTCGAGGTGCTACAATTATCGGTTTGAAAAATTCTTGCGTGGGGGCTGCCACGTGGTGGGGCCGTGCGGCCCTCTAATTAAAAATCTTAAAATTTTCTCTCTTTTTCAAAACTGCCGCTGATTTTTAATATGCAATACCCAAAATACCCCCCTACTTGAGCACTGATTGACATGTCTCACTGTCACGTGGTGCGGGTGCCGTATGTAAGACCCCCTCTATCGGTTTAGGATAACGTGGCATCGAATGGGATCATTTGCACACTTTGGAGGACAGATGGTGCCCACGTGGCACTTATCCACTATGCTTTGCGTGAGAAAGGTAACACATGTATATGTGTATCAAAATCTGAGAGCGAATAGAATTCGAGGATATCAAAATCTGGCTTGCATAAGAATAGCAAAAGGACCCTTTATTGGTGATGAAGAAGGCACATGGGCGGCACTAAGCAGTGCCGTCTTTTGTAGAAGAAGCAGAGGAAGAAGTAGCAATATATAGATTCGATTTCAGAGGCTCCGGTTTTCTTAAGTTTCTTCTTCTGCAAAACTTGCCAGCCTTTTTCATCATTTGGGTTTTTTCTTGGGACTAGGAGCTGTTTTTGTTTGGATAAGCTCTTCTGTTTGCCTCGGGAAAAGAGATGGAGAGTGTGAAGAAGCAAGGAAATTCGTCTTCCTCATTGACTGCTGAACTTTTTGGCTTCAAGGAGTCACCACCCAAGTCTTCAACTGGGATTTTTGCTTCGATTTTCCCACCACCATCACAGGTATATTTATATTCTTCTACTGCAGTCAAATTTGTAAGTATTCTTGTTCTGCTCAAGTAGCTTCTGCTGGGAAGTTGGAATCACTCAATGACTCAAAATAAAAGCACAAATCTTTGGAAAAGCTGAGTTTTGGTTTTTGTTGGGATTAAAGGAACCTATGCTTGTAGTTGCAAATTTTTAATATAAACCCATTTGTGGAAAAGCACATTCTGTTTCAGAAATACAACAAAGGTGGAAAAAAGATTTGTTTAAGTAAATCAAAGATAGGTGATGAACTAGATTCTTTTTTTTTTTTTTTTGGCAAGTGACTAGGTTTGCATATGTTGCTTGGAATTGTAGTGAAGTGTTCTATATTGCTGACTAGTGTGAGGATTATGTCCAATGAAATGTCTTGGTCACTAGGACACACTGAATAACTGTTTGTTGGATTTATGAATCTCTCCATCTGATTTTAGGTGGTAGGGAGAAACTCTTCAAGCTCTGAGCTGACTGAATATTGGCAGAAACAGTCCTTGGGAAATCAAGCATGGAGCACCAAGCAAGGTAATCAAGGTTTGTACTATTATTGATCCATCCTAGTGTTGATATCCAACCATATCTTAAACGTTACTTTAATAACCAACAACTTTGGCTTTTCATATAATCCGGATCGTTAATGCTTAATTTAACTTCCTGTTTTACTCCTAATTGAGAAGAAAGCTTGGTTGTTTGATCAGCAATCTTACTAATTTGTGAGGGCTGAGGGGTTAAAGTTCTTATAACTGTACCATTTTATGCCCCATGATCATCTGCTTGTATTGTAATTCTCTTGAAACTCTTGATGTTGGATACTGTACTATGTTTTAAAGCTTATGTTCTCGACCTTTGTATTTCTCTTAAACAATATAGCTATAAGTAGCGAAGATGCACGCTATAGCTTACCCAACAAGGACAGCAGTTCAGTTCTTCAGGGAGAAAGAGCAGAACCATGTCACCTAAGTTCATCTCTTTACTATGGTGGGCAAGAGGTCTATTCTCAGTCCCCAAGTACCCCTCATGCCTCTGGATCCTATCCTATAGTGAGTCTTGATGAGTGATCATCAATATATATACAGTACTGTGATCTAATAGTGTCAGCATGGTTAACCAACAATTGGATGTGTAAAACTAATTGTGCTCATTACTTTGTGATTGATTTAGTTCAAGGAAAAGGGTGGAGAAGATGATCCAAATGGAAGCAATGCGAACAGTGCCGCCCGAGGAAATTGGTGGCAAGGTATTCATATAACAGACGAAAGTTGTACTGGTTACAATTTACAGCTATGTTGTAGAGTTGATAAATTGCTGAACTTCTGGCGTGTGTTTGCAGGTTCGCTCTATTATTAGGACCTTGCCTTACCTGGCCATGAACTCTTCATCTATTTTCAAGGTATATTAACTTTCAGATCCATTTCTTCAGATGCATCTTCCTTATTATCTTCACATATCCTGTAATTCCAAATGTCTTTTTGCATCGTGTCTCTTAGTTTCCCTCTTTTTAATGTACTCAATTTTTTTTTAATTAATTAAACCTGGTAAATACTTGGACTATATGCAAGATAAGTAGCTGGTGTATGTACTCCTTTGCAGGAATTCATGAGGCCTTGGTTTTTAAGTATGGTGAATATGTACTAGAAATAAGTTGCTGATGTCAACAGGAGGTTGCAAAGAGATGCCTCTTAGTCAAGAAGTGCGAAACTTTTATGTTGGTAAGGTCAACTGTTTCACAGAGTTTGTTACTACTCTGCACTGGACTAAGTTTCTATCTGTTGTTTGAAAGATGTTTGTGCTTTTAAATTAACGCCTGTAATGGCCGACAGGCTAATGATATGAACCTCTTGCTCTTCTATTATCAGCAAATAAAGTAGTTGCTTGAAGTGACTATGGTTTCTTATGCAATGTGTTTTGTCATTATGAAGGCATTAGTGATACATGGTGTTTTGGAACGTAATGCTACTCTTGAATAGTATATACATCCTCATTAGAGTAGAAGTTGCTGGTGAATCAAAAACGATAGCTCTGAATGACCACCAAATTAGTGTAATGGAATTTGATATTGACAGAAATTTTCCCCATTTTTTTCGTCATTGGATAAACAAAGGAATAGCCTTTCATAAGCAGCTGCCATTTTGGTAGCAGTGAACAATTGCAAGCCTCTTTGCTTTGCTGCCTGACCTTTCTGCTTTAGATCTCCTCTGCCATCATCCCAAACTCTATAGAGGGTCTTCTTTAATGAAGCTATTGTCGGTGAAAATGTATAACCGACTTCTCTTCCAACAACCACAGAGCCTGTAATGCTTGCAAGTCTTGTTGCCATTACTGGCTTACCAGAGAGCATTGCTTCCAACAAAGTATGATCCAATCCCTGAGCACGAAGGGTTGGGTTCACGAATATATCTATTGCATTGTAGAAGTCAGCAAGCTGAGCTTGTTCTAGTGGCCCTAAAACAAGTACATTAGATCCAAGATCTCTGTACCTAGCTCCCCAAGGACCATTGCCAGCAACTAGAACGACAACACTCTGCCTGAATGCTTCATTTTCACTGAGCATTTGTTTCAAAGCCTCAAACATCAGCGGATGTCCTTTATCCTTCACCAACCTCCCAGCCATTCCTAAAACCAACGTCTTGGATTCAGGCACCCCAAACTTTTTCTTGAAATCCTTCCCTTTGACAATGTCTGGCTTGAAAACCTCCTCATCAACACCATTAAGAATAACATGTACACGTTCATCTGGGATCATGTAAATCCTCTTAAGTACATCGCCGACATGGTCACTGGTAGCAACATGGTGAGCGTAACTGGGGAAGAACCTCACCTCTTCGACAACCTTGGTAACTCTTTCAGCCAATGCATACCCCTGTGGTTCTTCCGGGCTCCGAAGAAGTTCTTGTATGATGTCAGAATGGATAGTTTCATATGCAATCCCATGCCAAGTAACAGCCAGATTTGTCTGATTGCGTGATCGAGTATGCAAGAGACCGACACTTTCTGTGTGTATCACATCAAAAGGTCTTCCAGTTGAGTTTTGAGTTTGAAATAGCTTCCAAACTAGAGCTTGGTCCAGATACCCAGAAGCTGTTGGTTTTGAGAGGTGAAAGCATAAATTGTTCAATGGGTACCTTGGGAAGGAGGAATTTGAAGGAGAAGTGGTGAAGATGTGAAGTTCATGACCTCTTTTGGCAAGTGCAAGGTGGAGGGTCAAAGCATGGCGTTCAAGCCCTCCTGCTTGAGATCTATGAGGCCATTTCTTGACGAATAGAGCAATTTTGAGGAGTTTTGGGGGCGGATTTGAGGAAAAAGCGAGCTGATTCCAGGCAGAAGGGAATGAAAGAAGGTCACTGATCTGGCTTTGCTTCTGCTCCATTTTTTGGTACAGAGAATAGCAGGGACCATACCGATGGCACCAGTAAATGAATGAGATGAAGGACCATGCACACAGCACCGAGACAATGGAGCAAAGACGGCGGAAGCTGAATCCAGCAACTGGATCCTTTGCCATTGAAGAAGGAGATCTAAGATAGAAACGAAGTGGAGAAACTCAACCTTTGTTGCAATATTAAGAAGAGACTGTTAAGATGGCATCTGAACATAGGATTCAACAAGTATAAGATAAGCAGATCCTATAAGTTGGCAATCTCAATAAATTGTTTATGAAGACAAACCAAACCTTGCTCGAGAAGCTACTTCCGTTGACTAAATAATTTAACTTGACTTGAGGATCTAGAACCTATGAGCATTCCGATTGGAAATTAATTATCTGATAGTTATATGGTCGAAATGTAAACCAGACCGTGGAATCGTGCCTAGATGTGCTCTCTTGATTACAGTTTTGCAACCCAAGACCACTATCTATAGATTTATCAGATGACCAAAAATGACATTACTTTGTTCTTAAGCTATGCTACCTATATCTTGATATTCCCAGGATACAAAATTACATTATTCATATATTAAGCTTGAACATTTGTCCATTTCCTGATCTTTTTAGCAATGAACCAAAGCTTAATGGATCCATTAACTGATAGAGGTTGGATAAGGTTCATCGATACCTCAACGAGTAAAGGCATGAAGCACAAGAAAAACATAGATCACAAGAGCCAAAGGAACCAAAGTCACCAAAGGACCAATGGCAGCGAAAGTATACAAATCCCCACAACTCAACCTCCCCAATTTGATCTGAACCAAGTTCACCAAGGCCATCATTAAGAACCCGCATCCGAAAACTGACCCGAATGCCGAGACCAGCGTACCGACCCGCAAACCCACCTGGTTAACATGGCCCATGTTGGCACCAAGCAACTCGGAATCCGAGCCACCATTTCCACTACTAGAACCACTTTGGCTTATCTTGATGGCTTGCTTGAGAGCCAAGGCAATGAGGCTGGAGAAGAGAAAGCAGCTGAAAGAGTACACGTGGAATGAGATGAGTCCCTCCGCTGTATCGGTACCGGCAGCGCAGGCCGTGTTGGAGCCGAGGAGCATGGAGTTGATGTCGATGGCAGGGTACCAAGTGAGGCCTATGAAGAGAGCAAATGAGAAAAGTGAGTTCACATTGACTATACCGTCTAGGGCCATTATGTGAATGCGGGTTGTGGGTATTGTCCGGCGTGACACGTCAGACATTTCCGACTTTGGTTTGGTGGTGTTTCTGGTGGTGATGGACATGAAAAAAGAGAGAGCATTTTTGTTTGGTTTTAGGAAATAGGACATTGTTTTTGGTTTTGAGGGACGATGAGATCGAGAAGAGTGACTTAGAAGCTTGAACTTGGAATCGAGAGTAGCGTGTTTTATCTGGGTAACGTGGCTTTCCAGGCAAGGAAAGGGGTTGAGGAAGCAACATACGTGAAAGTTTCGCCAAAACACAAAAAAAAAAAAATAAACAAAAATAAACGCCGTTGCCGGGGATCGAACCCGGGTCACCCGCGTGACAGGCGGGAATACTTACCACTATACTACAACGACTTCATGTCACTTTGGTACGATTACATATATTAGTTTAATGTAAGCTAATTGATCAAAACTACAACTTTGATGCAATAATTTTATCACAAACATCTTAAATTACTGCTCTATCTGCAGTGGGCATACTTTCATTCTATAATTGGTATCAGTGACTCAGTCCCATTGTTAATCAGTTATGTTAATAAGAGTTTTCTAAAGTACATAGTAAAAGAAATGAATATTTCACTTGTAGGGTTTTGATGTATTCTAAAACCCTTGATTATACTTTATGGGTTTATTGATAAAAAGTGAGTTTCAAATTTGATTTCAATCATCCAATATCATGGAGATTAGTTAAATACTTGACTCTTGTCATGGAAAATGAGACTCATACAATGAAACTATCTAACTATCTAGGTTTTTTTTTCCTAAACATCTCATCTATTATAATCTTGATAAGAAGATTTCTAAAGTCTCTCTAGTCCTAGCGCCGTGAGAGAGAAAAAACACCAAACCGTTCCCTGTCCTGCGACTGCCATGGATGGCGCCGGTATCGTCGAATTGTCACTGTGCTGGTTGCTGGACAGGACCTTCAATGTCCTGGGCTGAGGTCAGGAGAGAAGATGTTTGGCTTGTGGTTTGGCTGGCTGGTTTGATGATAGGTTTGGGCGGTTTTCTTGGCTTTTGTGGTGGTTCCTATGCAAGACGGCACGTTCCAGATCCAGCGATGGTGTGGATCTTGGAGCTTCTAGGCTACGGTGCAGCTCATTGGGCTCGAGGCTGATTTCGTGGGCGGCGTTGCACAGGCGGCTACATGCATGGTGGAGTGGTGGCCTAGGCTTGGATCAACCCTGTCTTGCTGGGCCTTGAGTTGTGCCTCTTCTCTTTGGGGCTGCCCGATTGGGCCTTCTAATTTAGGCTGGGGTTTTTTAGCCCCAAGTCATTTTCTATGTTTTTTAGTTAAGTCTAAATTACAATAAATTTTTTATATTTAGGAAGCTAAGCACCGTTGGATGCACAATGAATGAGTTTATTTATGTACCACTTCTGAGTACTACCACTAAGTTCTTGTCTGTCTATGTCCTTAAATGACAGCGAAATGGTATGTGACGACCTATTCTGGCTTGTGATCAATATACTATTTCTTGATTAAAAAAAAAGAAGGTTTTAACCACTTAAGTTTCTCGTAAAATCATAAGCAATAGCATATTTTCTTGCCAAAGTTCTGAAGTCGACATCCGTGCATCCAATGAACTATATAACGAAATCGAAAATGAAGCTGAGAGATGAACTGTTAACACTGATTACTGATACATAACAAACTACACACAAATAAGCATATGCACCCACACAAATTATTAATTTCTTCTTCTTTTTTTTGGGACAAACACAAATTATTAATTTGATGGCACAATTTTTTTGCAAGGTTGTCTCAGAAATTTCAACTAAACACCGTAAGCTTTCTGATCCTTGACAATGGTAACGGGGCAATTTGCATTCGCCATAACGTGGCTTGATACACTTCCCAGCAGCACCCTGAATTCAACAAAAATTTATATACCCAGATCAGTATTTATCATTTTATCATAGAATGCTCACCAAGTGTCCGATCTATTGCTTTTGTGAAACTTGGTTATATAACAATATATGAGGTAAAATTAATGTACCTTTGGATGGTGCCAAGGCCCCTGCTGCCAAGGACCAAGCAGTCGAGCTTTAAATCTTCGACTGCTTCACAAAGTTTGTCTCTTGCATCTCCCCAGTAGACCTTTGCTATCACCGTTACCTATGTTCATTTCACAAATCCAATTCTCAAACATCCGTATGGTAATGTTAAATGTCAATTTTGCTAAACAATCAATGTGCAACATTGACATAAAATCTTTGCATTGATCATTAGTTCGAGTCTCGCATGTTTTGTTAATATACGGTAAATTTGACATGATCAAGTAAATCATAGTTGTAGATGTAGTATAACAAGTTAAAAATCAAACAACACAACACATCAAGCCAAGTCATGAAGGTAATAGCCTCAAGCCTCCAGATCAAGGGGGCCATCAATTCTGTTGAGTTTAACAACTAGCAATTATACACATCTGATCTGGTGTGTACGTTAGTCTTATATGCTTGATACTCGATCGAGTTTTGGCGAGTTAACAAATTAAAGAATCCTTTGTTACGGCATAATATCACATAATAATAAGGTGAAAAAGTATATGGTATTTTGTGAGGGTAGTACTCTTAGATGTGATGTAGTGGAGTGCTCATAAGAGAACAAATGCCAGGGTGAGTTCTTGTTGCGATTCAAATTATCAATAGAACAATATAACTTGGTGGATATCTCACAATCATCATAAAAAAACAGAACATATAGATATGGAAATACATACATGATTTTGCTTAATAGCAGTGTCAAGCAAGTCCAAGACCTCCGGATCAATCTCAACCTCGTAGTTCTCCATAACGTCCTTTTGACGAAACTCCGCAAACGGAATCAGAGCTGCAGCAAAATCCAGAATCCAAAACTTATAAAAAACCAGAACCAACCTGCAGAAATATACATATTTATAAGTTACGAAACATACGTGATCCGGTGGTAGACCAAAGAAGGTTGCGGCTCTCACTGCCTTGTTGGGGCTTGACATGGATGACATACAAGGTGTCACCTTTATCACTCAGATTATGAAGAGCCCATTTCAGAGCAGTCTTGCTTCCCTTCGAGAAATCCACCGCAAACCCTAATTTTCTATCCTCTGTCATCGATTGAATCCGAGAGTGGCACCAAGTCTTTGAGCCTTGAAGATATATGGAGTTGAAGTTCGAAGCAGATAGGCTCTGAGAATCAAATAGAGGAGAAGCTAAGAAAGCTATGATCGAGAATCCGAGATGTGGATCTGTGCGTTGAACGTTTGGTGGGGGATTTGTTTAAGGGGAATTAATTTGCTCTGGCTCTCCTATGTCACATCTCACATGGATTTCACTGGCTGAATGATCTGCTACTTTATGTTTTTGAAGTACAAAAAAATTCTGCTATTTTGTGGGCAAGTGGTTCCAACTTGTAAGTAATCTACTGGATTGGTGACAATGATGTTAGAGAGTGAACTTTAACCGAATGAGCTCAACATCCCAGCAAACAGTCCACTAGAGTTGTACAAATCATACAAGGAGTGGTGAAGTCGTGGAAAAGAAGAAGATCAGTCTTACGTCATAAAAGAGATGACCAGATGAACGACAAGATAAAACTATAAAAGTGCTGGCACGACGAAAATTCTTCTACCCACCAACGTGGGTGGTCACCCCGATGAGCTGTTAAGAGATCTGCCTTCCTTAGGCGACTACGCAGTCTGAGCCATCGATGGATCGTTAGTTAAGAAAGACGGCTTCTGTCAGCCCTTGGAACTATGTTGGCCAAAAAACCTCTCGAGTCAACCCCGTAAAAATCAGGTTGATGGGTGAATGAAACCAAAGCGGATCTATTATGTTGTGAAATTGAAAGCATGTAGGTGATAGAATCGATGAAGTGAAATAGACGAAGAGGGTCCTCAAAACCTCAACTGTCATCTCCTCCAGGATCGGAGAAGTTTGAGTTGTCGAGTTGGATTGGATTTCTGTATTGAGCTACATGTTCGATCAAATTTTACTAGTCTGCAATCACATGCTCTCCATGTGTAAGAAAAATTTTAATTGTAAAAAAAAAAAAGTTATGTGCAAAAGAAAATAGATTTAGTGGGTAGTTATTGCAGAGAGAAATTAGTGGGAGAGAAAATGGGAGGTTGTGGGATAATTTCTTTTCAATTTTCTTAATAAAATCTATTTTATAATTGTCCTATTTACCCTTGTGATTTAATTTGTTGTCAAAGTTTTTTAATCTTTCAGGGTTAAATCTGTCAAAATTTTCAGTTTTGACTAACAAAGCCTCCTCTCTTAATAATAGTATAGATAAGTGAACAGATGGCAAAAAGGGCTGGGTTTTCCCCTTGTATGGCAATGATGTTGTAGATGGGCAGATTGAATTAAGATTGAGAACCCAGGTTCTACTTCTAGAGGAGGTCGAAGAAGAATCAACAAAATCCCAGAACCAAAACCCAGGTTCCATCTCCCTCCTTACTCCTCACCTAAACCAGATTCCCAGAATCCCTGCAAATACTAAAGACATCATATTCAGTAACATAAACAACACAAAACCATAAACTACAACAAAGCCAGTAACCAAAACCCAATTTGCTGATGAACCCACATCAAAAAGCTTACTCCAAATCTCTGATTCACTCATCATCTTTTTAGAGACCATGCAATTGAATCACATACCGATTCCATCATATTTACCTCTTAAACATTGGCCCATCTTCCTTAAATACTCAACCTTGTATTATCCATATGAATCAAACCATTTAAGCCATCATCCTCATTTCTCGAACTCCAGCCACCAAGAAACCACCTGAAATAGTGAAAAAACATATTCCTGATGGGAAACAACCTGAGGAGGACGAGGAAGGGTGGTAATTGGTTTTTACTGACTGTCCTTATTCCCCTCTCAGTTTAGCAGCGCGTGCACCTCATGCACTGTTTAGGTCCTCAGACCCCAAGTGACCACCCTACCTGGCCACCTTGGTGAGTGGAAGAGGCCTTTGCTGGTCTGAATGATCCACTTCCGTTAGTTTTATTAACTCAAAATATAATAATAATAATAAATCTCTATATTGCAAGGTAATATTAACCGCATTTATATAGAATCTTGATGCCATTTTTAATATCTACTTATTGTGCCCAGGGGTGAGACTTGGACTTGGGCCCTATTTTTGGGCTTGGTCTGGGTTGGCTTTCTTATTTATGTTCTTAGTTTTATTTATTTCATATTATTAGTATCGTCTCGCATTTGGTGTCAAATAAATCTCTGCATGTATTTTGTAGAGTTAGCCAGCTAAATGTCTGTGTCTGCACTCTTAGTGTTTTGTCGAGCCTAGCGAGGCTACGACTCATTAAATAGTTGCAACCTTCTAGTGGCAGAATGAAACAAAGTGTCGTCGAATTTATTTTCCGACAACAACATCATAGGAAAGCTGTGATTTTGATAATTATGCTTTGTTGTAATCGAGTTATCTTTCCGGTATATCACCGCTATGTCAATGAAAATAGAGTTGCCAGTAGAGCATTATTTGCTAATTGATGCTTGTAAGAATACCTGTATTTTATAGAGTCTCCTGATATTATTTCGGGATGTTCTTTAGATGCTTATTGTGATCAGGGTTTTAGGCTCAATGTCTCCTCCTTGTATTCGGCAGTTTCATTAATTAAGGCTTGAAGGTAGCTACACCAGTCCTTCTTTAAAAAAAAAGAAGACATTTATAAGTGTGCTAATATAAAAACTATCTATATACTACACATTAAAATGTTGAATGATCAATTGGTAGTGATCAATGAGAAATCCTCACTCAGCTTCATCAAGCAAAAGTATAAGCTAGTATGTGTTTCAGGCACATCAAGTTTGACATCATATGAAACATAAGGTTTATTCTTACTACTTTCATAGCAAAAACCCTAGCAACACAAGTGCTCAATCCTGCTGCATATTACGTCAAGGCAACATATGTGATGTTATAAATGGATTTTCCAATCTCATACCTATAGATGGCAATAGTGGCTCGTTTCATTATTCGGCAATCGCTTCGTTTATCAGTGTAGCAATATTCTCTTTGCTTCAGTGGTATTTGGATCATTGCTCCTTTATGCTTGGGAAGCTAAGGATGCACCATAGTCCATGGTTAGTTCTGTCTGGATGTCCGTATTCATTATTTTCGAGCAATTAGTGGGCAACACTTGAGGAGTTAAGGTTGGTATTACATTTTGATTGAGGTCGGTATGCCCGATTGGTGGGGCAGTGCTCTATTCAGGTTCTTGGTTACACTTTAGTCTTTTTGTCACGCATTTGGTTTGTCTACGCTCGAATATGTTTTCTCATATTGAGGGCATGCAATAAACATAAGTTTCCAGTGGTTGTAAGTTTGTCACCCTCTTAGAGATTGATGCTTTGTGCATTCGAATAGAAAGCCAAATTCAAACATTTGCATATCATCAACCCAAAAGCTTAGTGGGTAACATGGGTAGTTGAGGAAAATAATTCTTAGGCTAGAGCATATAGTACTTGGACCTATTGGAGATGATAATGGGGAGTGAAATTTGCACTTCTACTTTTACATTCTACACTTCCCTTGTGCTGCTTTTACTAAAAGACTTGTCTACTTATATGTCTCCACCCTCTCTCTTCCACGGCCAACTGAAACACTCTTTCTCTTTCTCTCTCAAAGTCTTCAACTGCCATTGAAAAATAGAGAAAAAAAGTTCAATCAAAGACTAATAGCTAGCCATATCGGATTGTAAGTCTAGCTCTAAATGTGATCACTTCAAAACCTAGAAACACATATTACTGATTCAATACCAGTACTACTAGTGAAGCTAATTTTTTTTTACTATTGATGATATTCCTGTCAGATCTGCATTCATAGCCTTTTTGGCCATTCTCAGTCTCTCTTCTTTGTGCTCTCGGCAGGATTTTGTCAATCTTGGAACTCATTTTTTCCTTCTCTCTTATCTAATGGGTTTTCCTTATATCACATCACTTCTGTTATGGTGAAACAAAACTTTGTTCAATTATGTGCTTGTCCATCTTAGTTTCAATCTGATATGAACATATAATCTCTAATTTCAGTTTTAATATAAACAAATCAGTATATTGGTTTACACAAACTTATTTAACCTCTTTGCCTTAGCCCAGATTCACCAATGATAATCGAAGAAGGAGACGATCAAAACAGGAGGGGGTGCGGTGGGGATCAAAACATAGAGAGAAGGGGGAGGATCAAAACGCACATAGAGAGATGGAGAGCAATATTCGCAGTTTGCTTTTGACAGAGAGGTTAAGGGCAATTTGGGAATGCATATAAGACTAATGACCTACACAAATTAGTGTATCAATTTAAAACTCTATTAATGTAGTAAGAATAAGTAGGGATCGTTCTCAACATGGGATTATGGCCTAATTAATTCCTGAAAAATAAAACGTTAGCAAAACAAATTAAAGAATAAATATACATAATTTACGAAAACTACAAGTAAAGGGGATTTAGGATTTATTTTCTAAATTAACAACTAAGTAAATATATACATATGTGACATATCAAAACACATAATCAAGTAGAATTAAATGAATGGAACGAATTTAGATAGAATTAACTACTATTAACACGTTGGCAAGGTTTCAAACATCAAATCACGAATCAAAATATATCCAAGCATAGAATCAATCAAGAACAAAGATGAACGCATACAAAGTTCTTTTTACTTAATTAAATTAACTATATGAACGCACCATAGTCAAACCTATTAATCATGCAATTAGTAGTGGTAGCTAATCACTAACAAAGACACTCTCAACGCATTAAGAATCATGGAAGTTTGATCAATTCAAGTCAAGAACACAAGTTAGAACGCTAATCAAGCATGCAAGACTCATTGTTAATTTACCTAAGTAATTATAGGTTTTCCACCGAAATTATTAAAGCCTAAAATGCTAGCACCTTAATATGGATTCAATTACATGTTCATCAACCTAAGTATGCATCCAAAGATGAATTGACATATAACCATTGGGATTGAAGCTCGAAATTAACAATTATGCAAGAACATATTCAAATCACAACTTTTCAATTTAAAAGCCTAAAACCTAAAACATGCTTCATAGTATTCAAAAACTACATATCTAAAATCAATCTTTCATCCACCATAGAAATCGCAAAAAATCAATCCAAGAACATAGAACCAAATCGCAATTTAATTAAAACCCGAAATAGTTTTACATAGTTCAAAACCGAAAATAGAAAATAGGGTTCCATGGTTACACTTTTTTATCTTCAAGGACGCAAGAAGCTTCAAAAGGTGGTGGAATGGATGAGAGCTACGGTAAGGATGCTTGAATGGATGAATGGATGCTCATGGCCTTGAACTGGAACTTCTTGATTTGTTGCCGAAACTTGGAAGAGAAAGGGGAGTGTTTGTGGCTTTTGATTCTGAATTTTATGGTGTGTCGAAGAGCTTCACAAACCTCCTTTATATAGTGAACAGCAAGGGCTAGATAATCTAGGTCGAAATCTACTTGTGACATCATTCAACCAATGAAAATATTCCTTGAGAAGTAGAGAACAAGTCACCTCATTGCTTTGCCGAAATCACCATGTATGTAGACTCTATTTCGGCCTCCTTATATGTAGAGTCATAATTTAATACTTATTCCTCTATTTTCTCTTCAAAAATTCTATAGAAAATCCAAGAATAATCCCATAAAGATATTGCCGAAATCTTTTGTATTTTCCTTTTAATTCTCACAGAAAAAAAGCAATTAGAATGGGCCAATGACTCCTCCAAAATCTTAAGAAGGATCTAGAGACTCATGTGCAAGTCACATGCTTCAAACTTAGGGCCAAACTCTCCCAAAATGGGCCAATTCAAAATCCATTATCAACATTGCCGAAATTCTTCATTATTCTAGAACAATCCTGAACTATCTTGAGTCATCTTCAAGACACAGCATCTCCTAGTCTCACCAGGTCTCCTAGCAGCATCAGGACTCCTAGTGTCTTCAGGTTTCCTAGTATAACTGGGACTCTGTCATTTCTTCATTTCTGAACATCATTTTTCTAAGCTCACTCATAGTTGCATTAGGATTCCTACTTCAACTGGGATTCCTTTTTCCTGGTAGAACTGGGAAAAATTCATTTCTCCATTTCTTCTCATTTCTGTGCAAATATCTCCTTGCCTTCTATTTCCAGACTCAAAACTACCTAAAAACACAAAACAAGTTAGAAATGACATTATTAAGGAAATAACTAAGTAAAATGTAGAGAGAAATGCACTAAAAATGTAGTAAAAATTAGTCTCAACAACTAAGAGATGAAATATTATAAATAAAAAAAATCAAATAGGAGTGTGGACTGTAATAAGGGGAGTGCAAATTTCACTCCCCATAATTATTTAGATCCAATATTTTGTTTCTTTTTGTATCTGATACTTTTTCTAACAGTGGTGTTCACCTAGTTAGTAGTACCTAACTAAGAAAATTATGTTCAATCACTGTTTACTACAATCCTAACAATGAAAATAAAAAGGTCCTTGACCCAAAGCACCAAAATTAGCCAAAATTATCCCACTTACCCCAGGAAGAGATTTTTATTCTCACTAACACAATTTTACAAAAAAATGACAAATATGCCCTCAACTAGGGGTCATCATGGGCCAGGCTAGGGCCAGCCCTACCCTAAATTTTAAGTCTTAGGGTCGGACTGGGGCGGGCCTAGTCAAAGTCAACTAAATTTAGGGCCGGGTAGGGTCAGGCCGAGATTTAAATATGCTAACCTTTACCCGCCCAAAAGGGCCAGGTCGGGCCGTCCTTCCGAATAGGGCCGAAATTGGCCTAAAAGGGCCTTAATTTGTTTAACAAAAAGAAATATATTATTTTTAATTTTTATCTCAAAATGTGGCTCAATGGTTATATATGTAATACAAGACTCATTGCTTTTTGTTGATCATATTTAATATAAATATATATATTAGAATTAACTTATAAGTTATAACATTTATAAATATTAGTTAAGATGGTTATATTCAATTAACTATCTCTCTAAATCTCCCAAAATTAATTGTTGTTTAACAAAGGAAACAAAAATTAAAGAAAATAAAGCTTAGGAAATCAATTACAAAAAAGAGATAAGTTGTATGTTATACACTAAAGAGAAACATATTAAAAAAATAAAAAAATTATTAGGGCTTCAAGGGCCGGGCTGTAGGGTAGGACCGGGCTTCATTTGCATGACCCTTACCCTACCCTATTTGAGAAAGGGTATGGCTTCGGCCCTAAGGGCCGAGCGGGTTTAGTTAACTATCTCTCTAAATCTCCCAAAATTAATTGTTGTTTAACAAAGGAAACAAAAATTAAAGAAAATAAAGCTTAGGAAATCAATTACAAAAAAGAGATAAGTTGTATGTTATACACTAAAGAGAAACATATTTAAAAAATAAAAAAATTATTAGGGCTTAAAGGGTCGGGCTGTAGGGTAGGACCGGGCTTCATTTGCATGACCCTTACCCTACCCTATTTGAGAAAGAGTATGGCTTCGGCCCTAAGGGCCGAGCGGGTTTAGGGCCAAAGGGCTAAATGATGAGGCATACACTCAGCCTAATTAATAAACTACCGCCACTGCCATGCCTCTCTCTCTCTCTCTCTTCGTCAGAGTTGGACAGACGACGTTGCTTGGTTGGATCTCTGTGCTCAACGATGGCCTCCCGAAGACGACGACTGCCAGCGCGAAGAAGGACAGCTCTGATCTAGTACTTCATGGGTTGATACCTCCGATAGTCCGATCTAGTCTCAGCCTCTGCTCTTCTTCTTGATCTGGATGATACCTCCTTGTTATCACTGATTGATTATGACTGTGATAATCATGAAGATGAGATTTTCATCCATCCGATGATGATATTAGATGTCAAATACGCAGAAGAAAATTGCAGTTCCAAGAGGCTATGATGGCGTCTTTTACCTTTCCAAAAAGATGAACAACATCTCATCGTGTTCCTCATCGACTATTTTTTTGGTCGAAAATGAGATTACATTAAGCCACCAGGGCAAGAGAAAAGTCAAAGAACAAATACAAGGAAATAAAACTCAAAGACTACACAAAAGATGGGCGGCTAAAGCCTAAGGACAAATTATAGGGGGGGCCTGGGAGGCCATCACTTCGCAAAATTGAGATCAAAGAGGTTGGAGGCCTATTGGCCCAGTCCTGCGAGCACAACATCAATTTGGCAAGCGTGGCTGCTGCATCCACAACGCAGTTAGCTTCGCGAGCGATCCAATTCCATTTGATCCCGGTTAATAAGGTTTTCAGATGAGATACCTTGCTCAGCATATAAGAAATCCTCCAATTTGGAGAGGAGGAGGAATTATTTAGAGCATGAAAAAGCTCCTGACAGTCACCTTCGTTCCTCATCGACTTTGACAATCCAATTAACCCAAGCAGTCCCATCGAGTGCAGCCCATGATCAAATGATTGTGAAATACCAGCGTGACTATTAATGAGAAGCCCGGCTGAAATCAAGGTATAGAATTTTCCTTTTTCTATTTCATGGGACCACTTCTTTCCAATCTGTTATAAATATTCATTTCTCTTTCATTTTGAACAATATATTCTTCTTGATTATGCTGAATACTGAAGCCTAGTCATTGCATCCATTTTCATTGTGTTTGTAGGAATATTATATCAAAGTTCAGAGCCTTCGTCTATCTCACCTCTTTTACCAAAAGATAACATAAATCTTGCAGTAATTTTCTTTTGCGACACGAGGTATCTTTCAAATTGAGTGGAGGTTATTGTAACCTAAACTCCTAAAGCTATTCGTATAATATTTGTGTTGGATTTTGTGTGGTTGTACAGTGCGAATCCCTAACCCTAGCTCTATCAAGTTGGTTTAATTTGAGCTTATTGGGTCAAATATTGCATGTTTGATTATACAATAAAAAAGAGAAAATGTTTTATTGGAAGGGGAGGGGGAATAGAAGTCTATTAGGGGGCAATAGATATTTTGAATTGATGTAATCTCTTTGTTTTTTTTTAATCAATGCTTTATTTATCTAAATTTAGGGAGATTAGTTCTCATTCCAGCTACCGAAAGTTCTATGGGGGAAATAGATATCTATTGGGGCACAATAGACGTTTTGAATTGATATAATCTCCTCTCTCTTTTTTTTAATAAAAGTTTTATTTGTCTAATTCAAGAAAAATTAGTTTCAATTCCGACGACCGAAAGTCTATTGAGGGGCAATAGAGGTTTATTGCCCTTTTATTTATTTTTTTGGGGGTGGGGGGAAATAGACGTCTATTAGAGAGCAATAGACTATTGGGGGCAATCGACATCTATGGGGGGCAGAAGAGGGCAATAAATATTTCCCGCGACCTATGAAATCTCTGACGATCTTTTCAGGGACCTCAGGCAAGGTTTTCAGAAAAGTCCTGTGGGCGGAGGCCGGTGAACGGAATCAGGCGACCGGCCTTTGGCGAAGTCTCCCATGGTTTCTCTCTCTTCCATTTTCTCTTTATCTCTAAGTAACAAAGGAGTCAGGGTAAAATAGTCTAAAGAAAAAAAAATAAAAAAACTTAATGGGGTATTAGGGAAGACTTCCTTAGAGTGTTTTGAGTAAGGAGGAATTAAAAAAACTTAATGGGGTAAGTGGACCGGCCTTTGGCGAAGTCTCCCATGGTTTCTCTCTCTTCCATTTTCTCTTTATCTCTAAGTAACAAAGGAGTCAGGGTAAAGAAAAAAAAATAAAAAAACTTAATGGGGTATTAGGGAAGACTTCCTTAGAGTGTTTTGGGTAAGGAGGAATTAAAAAAACTTAATGGGGTAAGTGGGAAAAAAACCCTAGAAATGGGGTAAATGGACAAAAACCCTAATAAAAAATAACTCAACTTAAAAATAATTATTTATACTATTGGATTTTACATTATTGCTTCCTCCAAACCCCTTTCTTATCCATAATACACTACTAGTAAAAAAGCCATCACACACTGATTCAAATCCGTATCTATAGCCTTAATTACTCACTGAAATCTTTATGCAATGGTCTTTAGCAACCCTACATTCACAGATTTCTTGTCTGTGGCATTTGGTCGGGTGGCCATTGGCCTTTGCACACCGACTTTTATGTCTGTGTAAGAGTTTTCTATGGGACCCACTTATATTTCATTTTCTATATTTCCATCAAATCAACTCAAGTCAGTGTGAAATGAATATGTGCAATCCGTGTGAACTAAATCAACTAATACAATCTGATGGATTTATTAAATTTTGAAAATAATAGTATTCCTTGATATAAAATAATAATAATAATAGTATTCACTTCTAATTATAAATCTTTATATCGCATTAATTCCAATTTTTATTAAAAAAAATGATACAAGGAGGAGAAGGGGATGAAAACTAATTCCTCTCCTCAGGAAAAACATATCTGGGCTTAAATCATTGCCAACAAGTCACAGCAAGACTTATCTCAGACCAAGTCCTCCACCCTAAAGAATCCGACTAGATTTCTAGATCTGTAACCTTATCGGAGTACTAAGGACTTGTTGACAACAAGGAAACGAAAAACAAAGCACAAAAAACATAAACAGAAACAAAAGAGAGATGCAGCCGCTATTCGACTTCAAAACGCCGCCAAACATGCTGATCCAAGCATCACCATCCCAGTCGTCCAACAGATCAGACCAAGTCCAGCCTAACACAGGTGGGATCTGAAACAAAACATTGATTGATGGTATCGGAAATCAGAGAAGAGAATCAACCCGAAACATCTGCACCCTCCGACGATATCATCAACCACCTCGATCGGAGCACCAACGCAATATCCTTTCTGATCCAGCAACACGATCTGCCTTCAATGTTTGGGCTCTGCTTCTTCCTGATCTATCCTGGCAGGGGGGGAAGAGAGTTGCATCATCATATTTTTCTCTATGCGCGTGAGGCTGGGAAGGGGAAGATAGGCTATGGGAAAGGAGAGATACATGCACTCCACTTGGATATGCGTAGACTGTTTGAAGATAGAAGTCATAGAACTCATAACATAACATATACTGGGAAATGGGACGAGAGAGAGAGAGAGAGATGCAGATTTATTACATACAGAAAACAGTGGCAGTTAGAGTTTTCATCGACATTTGTGTACTTGTTAATTCAAATTCGTTTAAATTCACACTGATTTAGGTGAGAATTGTTTACCCACACTGATTTTTGTGAGTAACTTTTACTTACTCTTATTATTATGAGTAATTGTTATTCTGTTTTGAAATTTAAAACCTATTAACTTTTTTTTAATTTTAGGGAAAGAATTAAAAAATTATAATTGTCTATGAGTATTGTTGTAGAGGAACTGAATTTTAGAGGAATTTGCTGTGTGTTCTCATTGATAATAGGGGCCTCTTTATATAGAGGATTACAATGCATAGAATCTCAATCATACAAGGAAAGTAATTCTACATTGAATAGGATTCTAGATCCTTCTAATTAAATCTTATTACCACTAGGTCAAGTAACCTAGAGTTTGGGCTAAACACAAATTAGGTTTTCCTTCAACACTCCCCCTTGTGTTGCCCAAACGCGGTGCTTCTCTCGTTGCCTCGTTAAAAACCTTGCCGAGTAACAAAAACCCAGTGGGAAAAAAATAACCTCGGTCAAAGGGGAAAAAGAGCACAACACACCCTTCACGATTCGAGACGAACATGTAGACATCTCCCCCTGATGTCTGCACCCCCCCCTGATAACGACGATCATGGGAGATTAGATAACTTCCGCAAGCCAATTCTTGCCACATGTTTCTCGAACGTGGAATTGGGCAATGACTTAGTAAACAAGTCTGCCTCACTGTCCTCAGATCGAACCTAGTTCACTTTGATCTCAAGGAGTGT